>KB664054.1:4164092-4198710 GCA_000349025.1 Anopheles minimus | reverse complement strand
GGGGAGAGGAAGATGGGGGGGAGGGGGGTGTCGAATGGTGAGAGTGATCTGTCGGCTATGTTTAGGGGGTTTGTTTTTTTGTTTTTTTTTTTTCGTTTATACTTTTACCAGGCGGAGATACATACTTTACCGACTCCGCTTTGTGCCACGCGTCAGCAATGTGAGCCATTAAGAGAGAAGGGATGGGAAAGGATCGACCAACGTGCGCCAGTACGTTGCATTAGCTCCGCAGAATCCACCCAGCCAATGTAAGCAAATGTCACCCAGGTCGAGCATCAACATCATCCACGTGGTGTGCGCAGCCGTTGACGCTAGGCTCCACGATCACTTAACGAGGGCGTATCGTTTATGTGTTTGCGGCACGGATCGTATCGTTCCCATTTTCTTCCTGCTATCGGCATACGGACCTGGACTAGCAATGTATCCATTTAGCAATTTGGCGCGAAACCGACCATCAACATCTGATTTCGAGAAACTGTCTATTGAGAATTACGCAAACAAGATTTTCCACCACCGCTATCGACCATTACCGGATCCGCTTAGTCGGTCTGCTGAACTCTTGCGAACGAACTGATATGAAATGGATAGTTTCGCAGACAACTAATTTGCTTCAATAGATACGGCCTGACCGTCATTACAAAGTATAAAAAAACTAATCTTCTTCATCGTCATGCAATGGCCTGCTACCACGTAGTTTGATAGTCTATCCTCACTACGGGGGAACGGTTGATGAGATTTGATCCGGCCCTGCCGTTTGAAGACCAGCGTAGGTCGGCACCAGCTATAAAGTGTTGTTTACGGTTTGCATAGCTTAAAATCATTTGAAAGGAAGACAAAATCGTGTGGAATATCTTGTTTTGCATTGCCCTGCTGGATTTAGCAAAATTTTTTGGCAGGTATATGATAACAGATTATCACATGTTTATCTAGCGTTCACTTTGGGGATTTTTCAAACGGTTTTTTACCCTTCTCAAGTAATTGAAGTGGTACTCATAACACGAATGTTTTTACTTATCGTCTGCCAACAGATGTACTAAAAATGTATATGTTTTGTATAGAAAATCGTTTTCTATCGGATTGCGATAATTGTTGGACCGGTACCATAATCCCTATCCGCAAGCTTCCTCCGTACACAGCAAATTACCACGCCTGTTGCGGGTAAACACAAACCGAGAATGCCAGTATTAGCAGCCCAATGCCTACTAATGCTGTAGCACCACAATAGCAGAACAGCGAAAAATATCCCCATTCAATAATCACACATTGTAAATAGCGTACACACTGTGAGAACAGCTGATTCTTAGCTCTTTTCTTCTATTATTCGCCATAAACATGTACCGTTGGGTGACAACAAAGCCACTTTGTAACAAAATGTTCACATAAAATTGTATCCTACGTTCAATTTTGGGTAACGTAAATGTTACACTAATATTGGAAATTTAAAAAAAATCACAATCGCTAAGGCAATTGTAATGTAAACCCGAAACGTATGTTAATTAAATAACGCCAAAGCCATCATGAATTTAGCCTTGTTCTTTCCACACTTCAGGACAAAATTGCAACGGAGTACCGCTAATGAATTGGCGAACCCCATGGACATTAAAGTTTCGAATCGTTTTAAAAAACCCATTCAATAATTACACATTGTAGACAGCGTACACACTGTGAGAACAGCTGATTCTTAGCACTTTCCTTTTTTATTCGCTTAGCTTCTCATTCTTCTTTTCGCCATAACCATGTACAATTTGGTGGCAACACGAATAACTTTTTTACAAAATGTTCACATAAAATTGTATCCTTCGTACAATTTTGGGTAACGTAAATGTTACACTACAGTTGAGAATTAAAAAAAACTTCACAATCGCCAAGGCAATTGTAATGTAAACCCGAAAAGTATGTAAATGAAATGACGCCAAAGCCATCATCATGTCAGCCATGTTCTTTCCACACACCAGGACAAAATTGCAACGGAGTACCGCTAATGAATTGGCGAACCCCATGGACATTAAAGTTTATAACCGCTTTGATAATCCTCCCAACAGAAAGACCCGAAACCGGAGTTTACCGGCTACCCCAAAATATACATCCCAACCAACAGGACACTGGTTCCTGCACACACACACGGTATAGTTTTCTGCTTCTAGAAGATATTGCACCAATAAAGTAAACCAGCTTTGTTCGATGGCCAAATATTGGAAATTTTGCTCCCTTCCATGATACCTGTACGTTTTGCAACGATGAATCACCGGGTACGAAATGGCGTTTGTATTCTGTTTCAATCTTTAGCTTTAATTTATCGCTGAACATTTTTACTGCACTAGGGTTTTTTTTCGCTAACCTCAAAAGCTCACAACTTCTCTCGCAAATGGTACAACGAAGAATGTTTTTTCTTATGAGTACAACGAAGAATGAGAATGATCATTCATGGCTCGAGCCATGACAATTCGCCCCGGTTTATCGAGTGGTGCTGGCTCCGTTTCCATACGAATCGTTCCGTTTACACGCGCGGGTTCAACATTGTTCCATTTCATGCACATTGGCATGTTTAACCCTTGGCTGACAACTCGAATAAAAGCTTGTGTGCGTCTTCTGGGAAAGCAATGTTGAAAAATGATTCCAGAAAAATGAAATGCTTCATGAAAATGATAAAGATTTTGTTGAAATAAAGCAATTCTTCAGCAGTATTTGATTAGTCAGAGAAACCACAGTTTCCAACTTGTCACATGGCTCATCATTTGGTCAAGCAATATTCTGGCTCAAAATTCGTTCAAATGCGAACGATCTCTTCCTGCATCTATTGCAGAAAGCATTTATAAACCTCAAATATTTGTATTCATCCACAAGCGAATGTTTCTATTTGATGAAACGGAGTTTTGAAAACGATTGCAATGGCCGTCGAGCAAGGCAAAGGCGAAGCAAAGATGAGCCAGCCTGTTTGTTTTTTATTATGACGTTTCAAGTTTGACAACGGCCAGCGAACGGCAAACCAAGAAACGGTACGCCTGCTGTGATGCCTATACAAGATCCGAGCGCGAATACAAACCAAAGCCGAACGACATCTTTGGATCTGGCTTGCGTTTTTGTTGTTTCGAAATATTTACTTCCTATTGATCGTTTGTAACCGTGCTGTTGATCGTAACGGAACGGTACGTAAAAGTGCATCATACATACCCGGCTGTTCGATCAAGGAACAGGACGCGCGAGCGTTTGTGGTGAAATAATTTCCGTTTTCTCCGAACACCTTTCCCGATCTGTGACTCCGCCATTTTTCTATTGAAAAATTCTAATGTAAAATAATAATTTGTGAACCGGTGCATAACACACCATGTCCCCGGGTGGAACGTAATCGAGCGAATGGTTATGTGAATTTTCCATTTGGTTGCATTTTGCAAGCGTACAATTAGCGTACCAGCAAAATGGCAAAGAAAGAAAAGTATGTCAATGGTGTTGCTTCGCGAGCAAACGTAGCTGCGATGCTTAGCGTCGTACTATTTATTCGGAAGCAGCAATGGGCTGGCGACAGTGTCAAGCTTTAAATTTTACCGAAATTGGTAATTTCCAGCAATCAAATCCAGTTCTAGCCCATCAATCAATAGCAATAGTTATCAAATGCAATACACGTAATACTTGGGGCGTTCTGTGTGTTGGTAGCTCGTTTGCCGCACAACCACAAATCGAAACCTTTTAGGATATCAGACCAGATTACCACAGGAGTCTAATCTTTTTAAGCAAACATTAAATTTTCGACGACGAGTGAGGTAAATGTGCGGCATTTGTGTTTTTGTTTTATTGTAAGCATTATATATATTTTCATAAAAAATTGTTTTTAGGAGAAAACCACGGATCTGCTAAGAGATGATATTTCGTCTTGTTTATTTTGCATACGAAAATTTGCGGCCCACACTGACGGAGTGTAGAGTAGGGAGGGGGAGAAAAACAATAGAACAGTAGTATTCTTCAAACTATGAAGTTTGATTGTCTAACGCTTATGCCCTGATCGCAATACGTTCAACTTTTCCTTTAATGTATCAATACACTTTCTTTTTTCATAATTCCATTGCTAGCTTAGCTTGCAGTTTGGTAAAGCCGACCTATGTACAACATAATATAACAATACAACAAGATGGAGTAATAAAAGCATCTCCCTTCCCATTGCAGATCCTGTTTCCTTTCGCGAAAAAGAACACTTCAAAGGAACGAGGTGCTACTCGCGTACGGTGGCTTGGTGGCAGTCAGAGAGAATGTTCTCCAGCGGCGACACAACAGCGGATGTCGACCACCGCCCATTTACGTGCATTCAATGACACATACGTAGGTCATAGTTTACCCTGCTTAGAAGAATGTATGCATCCAGCAGCAGCAATTGTTTCGCGGGCATAAGCAACTTCCAGGATTTGCTCTACACAACACCATCGAGCCAGGGCGGTACGCTTGCGGAGGAGCTGGAAAAGACAAATCACAGTGCCAACGCATCGCTAGCTGCGCATGTCTCGCTACATTTCGCATCGACCAGCACCGGAGCTACCACCACAGCTACTACCTCGTCCGAACGCGATGGATCGGCGGATGCTGCCCAACAACCGGTCGAGCTGGGCTGTGGTACAGACGATGCGGTCCCGTTTGCGATGCTCGCGTCACCGGAACACTTCGATTGCTTTGCAGCGAGCACCATAGAGCAACCGGTGGCGGATGTGGTCCCTTCCGCAAAGTTCTCCAAACCGGCCCGCAAAGAGAATGTGCGCGGATGTACTTTTTCGTTCCCGGCAGAGGAGTTGCTCGGGTCGGTGACCACATTTTACCCGTCCGGTGATCTGGAGAATGGACAAACGCTGCGTACGAGCGCACGGGTGAAGCACAAGATGCGGATGGACTCGATACGGAGCAATACGCCACCGCTCACGGAGCGAAAGGAACCGGCGAAACCGCTCAGCTCGGCGCTGCTGAAAACACCGAACCAACCGAAACAGATGCGCGTCGTCTGGAGTAACCATGACAAGAATTTGTTCTTCGAAGCGCTCAACGAGTACGGGAAGGATTTTGAAGCGATCCTCAACTATCTGAACACGAAGAAGCGCAGGAAGGACAACACGGAGCAGCAGGTGTTCAAATCGAAGGATGTCCGCAATCTGTACTACCAGTTCAATCAGAAGGCGATGAAGTACATCCACTTTTCCGACGAGGTGAAGAAGGAGGCGCAGGAGCTGTATGCGCTCATCAACTACGGGGAGATGCGCCGGAAGGTGCCGTTCCAGAACAAAAAGTACTTCCACAAGCTGAAGGATCTCGTCTACAAGGGTTTCACGACGGTGCGCGAGAAGGGTAAGAACATACGCATCAAGACGCCCTCGTGCCGGGCACTCAGGAAGTTGAACCAGCTGGAGGAGTGGCAGGAGGAGATCAAGCTACCGCCGAAGGTGGACGTGCTGCTGAAACCGTCCACTGTTGAGGCATGGGGCCGGGTACAGTCGCTGGCACAGAATCCACGGGTGCGCATAACCGTCACCATCCAGAAGCGACTGTCCGCGTTGCTGCAGCTTTTCCAGCAAAAATGGCGCGCCCAGGACGTACGGCTCGTCGAGCGGTTGGATGAGTTGAAGCGCACCTCGGCGACGGTGTCGTCGAAGATATCGCGCCAACGCATGCAGCACGAGATACAGCTGTTTACGCCACCGGACCAGAAGGACGGTGGTCTAAAGCCTTATCCGCCGGTGTTGCGCTTCGTGCCGGCCCAAAACGCGATCATCCACCGGCCAATGATTAGCTGGACGGACTTCCAGAGCAACACCAGCATCTGTCTCAATTCGTACGAGCAGCGCATCGGTGTGAAGATCTCCGGCGAAACGCTGTGCGTGATGGAGAAACCGGCCGGGTGTAAGGAACGCCCCACGGCCACGGGGCGACGGCCGCGCACCGACAGTGGTTCGGAGAAGGTGGGACACGAAAGCAAAAAGCCAAAGTACGACGAAGCCGGGAAGGAACCGAACGAGGAGAAACCGTACGGGGAGCTGCTGGTACAGAACGAGGCCTTTACGGAACACTTCAAATCACCCAGCGCATCGAACGAGTCGACCGAACTGAAGGGGTTTTTCGGATTTATTGGGTGCCATTACGCCCCATCGCGGAATGCCGACTGTGATGCGCTTGCCGCACGTCAGAGTGATAACTCCTGCGATGGGTTTGGGGACATACTGCCAGCCGCCCGGTATCAACCGGATACAGCGGAAAGTTCGGCGGGCGAGGACGTCATCAAGGGTACGGGAAGCAATGGGTTAACGAGCAGCTGCACTACGACGACCACCATCACCAACACGACCGTTGCGACCAGCACCACCACCACCACGACGATAGTGACGGTAAAGAAGAAGAAGAAGTACCACCGAAGGAAGGGAGAGAGGGGAAAACCGAACGCTATCCCGCCATCGATGAACCACTTCCGGCCGCTCGTATCGGAGGAACAGATGCAGCGGATACGGGACGGCTGGACGCTGGACAGTGTGGGTGATCTGACGGTTGGCGATCTGTACATCATGTTCGGTGCCGAGATGAAGGTGGAGCTCGAGTACGATTGGACGTGGGGCGACCCGGCGAACGCGAACCAAGACGCGAAGGAGAGCCAACCGACACCAGCCTCTTCGTTGCCGGACGATGGTGCCGAACAGCCCGAACAAACGGCGAACGACATCAAACCGAAGGTCACGATCGTACCGGACCCGGTGGCGGGGTGTAGTAGTGCTGGTGGTGGTGGTGGTGGTGCGAAGGAAGACGATGCTGCCGCCCCGGTCAGCGGAGTGAAGGAAGAGGTGAAGGAACAGCGCCCGTGTCCGGTGGATTCTATTAGCCGGCGGTTGAAGAGCCTGCTGTTCATAGCCAGCCTGAAGAACAAGGATGCGAAGAAGCGCATTGCTAATGCTGGTGCGGCAGAACGCAAACCCAAGGTATTATACAGCTTCTTTGCGGAGTCATTCAAATCATTAGTCAAATCTATAAAGAATACTTAGAACTTCAAGAAATCACAGAGATTCATCAGTTCAGATCTAAAAACCCTGGGTTTTGTTACCACTTGCGCAACAATCAAGGATTTTAGAAAACTCACGAAAACTCCCTGAGAGCTCATGAATCTTTGAAGATACATAGATATTGGGGGATTTCTATGTAAACTCCAAGGAAGAGTATTCCTATCAAAATAGGGAAATGCAACTAACATTGTTTCAAATATTACAGCGCTCAGAGAACGAACAGGGCGGTATAGGACTGACGCAGGACGACTGTTTGCAGTTTAAACACCCGATGCTGCCTGTACGCAACCCGAACAACCATCTTGTGCCGGATCTTGTAAGTACTGTGTAGTTCTCCGGAAGCATTTACACCTCCGCTCAAACTAACCGACTCTTGACCATTGTAACCCTTTCTGCAGCATGTTCCTTCCCGCTACATGCAGTCGCGTTGGTGGCGTTCGCGTGTCAATCGGCAACATTCACTGCATCCGCTACATCCAAACATGGTACGTACGCCGGTGTCTGCGACAGTTACCTCCTCATCAGCCCAACCGGTGGTCGGAGTGCGTGTAACGCCTCCAGTAACGATGGCTCCAAACCCTGTCCCGGTACCCGTCCCTACACCACCACCACCTGCAGTGGAAAGCGCAAACGTTAGCAGTGTGCCGAGTGGTGAGAAGATGCAAGAGCTATCAGCGGACGAAGGCATCGCCAGCAGCAGCAACACTGATACCAATCCAACGTCTTCCAACGCGCGGTGTGGCGGCGAATTGTTCGAGCTGCAGTCGCCGGTAAAGCACCAAACAAACGCGGACCTGTCGCTGAACGATCTGAGCCTCAGCATTTTTGACCTGTCGCTGCCATCCACCTCATCCTCCATGATGGCGAACCTGTTCCCCGATGTCGTACCATCCGGCAGTGGCACAACGTCCGACGCACTGCCCGACCGGAACGCCGACGAGAAGATGGACGAAGTGAGTCTGAACGATCTGTCGCTGTCCGGCATATTGAGCAGCCTGGAAACGTTACAAACCCCTACACGACGACCGATCGATCCGGATGTAAGCAGTGTGTGGTTGGGCCGAACCTGTCGTGTGGATAGTAATGATGTTTTATGTTACAGGTGGACATGTCCATGATGAGCGAAAGCACCGTCGACTATATCGCACGCTTCCAGGACATTGCGGAGGAATTGCGTTCCCAGCAATATCCCTAGTCTTCGGAGTTACGGCGATGTTTTTTTGAGTGCATCGTTCGGTAGATTTACCATATCCTTTCGCGTGAATCTCAGCACAGTGTGTGTACACAGATTGGTAGGAAGAGGTTTCGGCAGCCAGGTGAAGCAGCAAAAATCATTTTTTTCGTTCTGAAAGCGTTTAGACGCGAAACGGAGAGAGATAGAGAGAAACGACAGCAAAACCTCATTCTGTATAGATTATAGGCTCTCTATGTAAGGTATTTGCTAGCTTGTTTTCTCACCGGTTGTTATATCATCTGATTAGTTCGTGACGGGTACAGGAAACTCTGTCACTGAAAGTATTTGTTCTAACCATTAGCCATTACGAGGTAATAGATTTTGTTTTCCTTTTCAAAAATGTTCTTTTCGATCCTGAAAAGTATTGTAATAACCATTTTGGGATCGGCAGAAGAACAATAAACCATAGCTTGACATCTCGAGAGATAGAAGTATTAGTTCACGACCAGAAAACCGTATTATAACCAAAATCCCAAAACCCGCGAGAGAGAGAGAGATAGAGAAGGGCGACAAAGAATTTGATGAGCATACTGACCAAAGCCTTACACAAGAACAGCATATAAGAATGTGCCCGACACACCGAACGGACCGCACATTGTCCATGGAGCCAAGGATTTGAAGAACTCGGCTATATGTATGATAAAATCTAACAAGCCATTACGGCGGGTAACGTATGTGAGCGTTATTTGGACATTATAAATGTCCAAGAATAGCGAGTAACGACAGACGGTGCGGTCTTTCGATCGTGTTTGTATGTGTGTAGAATGTGTGTAGGGCAGTATGGCAGTGCCATTGAGATGAATCGGAACGAAAATGCTGTTATCATTGCATCGTATTCTGCACGAGGAGATTCTGTTAAATGTTATTCCACATTGTTAAGCCGACACTTCCGTTACGGAGTTACGCTTGTTACACGATCGTTTTCGTCGCACTCGCCAACGTTCGGACGGGAAAGCATGACAAGGTACAAGAACTTTATTTTCCCCCTTTCTAGAAGTTACAAACTTCTGCTGGATATCGAAAGTATTACGGAGGTTGGTTTCGTTGTTTGCGTGTTTGCAGGGAGAGCAACACACGGTGCTTTTTTAAATTATTGTTTCAACAATCAGTTACTGTTTTTCTTCCATTTAAGTTAGTTTAGCAGAGGCGTAACCATTTTGTCAGCCAGCTGTAGGATTTTGCTAGGCACTATGCTACTGTGAAGTTTTCAATATGTTTGCGTTTTCGGTCCTTCCTGGGGCCTGTTTTGAGATTATGCTTCGTTCAGTACCAGCTTTGGTGTGTAGATTTTTGTTACGTTACGTAGCAACGCACAAACCTAATTACCAGAAGGTTAAAAAAAAAACTATCAAACATTCGGGCACAATCAAAATCACAAACAAATGCTGGGATTACAGGACCGCTCCTTAACCAACAAACGATTGGATAATAACGAAAGCGTAAAGCTGGAACTCGAGTAACACATTATTTATTCGCATTTGTTTGTTTAACCACAGTGATTGATTCGTTTGTTCCAAGATTTACTGAGCGCGCTGCCTGAGAACGATTCCTTGCATATCATACCTTCTTTGTTTTTTAAACATAACCTTGACGAGATAACAACAAAAGTAAACAAAAACAGAAACAGAGGAACAAAGCTACAGTAGACGTCACTTTTTATTACATGTCCTTAACGCTTCAATTAACTTTTTAAGCTTTTTTGATTTTTTTTTTATTTTCTTCAGTTTCCTACTATACAGTTGTTACAAAGATGTTCGTTTTCATGGGCAGTGCGTGTACAAGGCAGGTTTTTTCGCAGTAGGTTTGTTTAGCTATAGCTAGTAAGAACAATATGGTTTAAGAACTACTGTAAGAACTATGCCACATACGAACAAAAAGAAGAACGATGTATAGAGGATGAACACGAAATAAACATATACCTCCCCTAATCCCTCTTTACCCTTTCGCACAGTAGAATGGGTTTAGATGATGAAGGTACTACTACGAGATGAAAGTTGTAATACGGCTTCGGTGTTTTAATCGTCCAGTGCCATCAGGTAACAGGTTGAGAGGTATGTGACCTCGTTCCGGTGTCCACACTCGTGCGTACTGAGATTTTCGTTTGATGCAGCTGCCTCGGTTAGAATTCGAATACATTGGTCCGTTACTTCAAATCGAATAAAAAAGGCGCGTTATATCTATCCAATTGTGCATGGAGGACCTCCATCCAATTTTTGTTGATCCTCTTCCTACAAATTTGGGCATAATATGTAGTAATCGGTACGAACTCACACCTGCCGAGGAGGCGAGAAAGCACGGTGTGCATTATCTTATCGCTACATCTTGTTATCGGTATGTGTGCACCAACCGCGGCCCAACCAACACAGCCAGTGGTGTACAGCGATTGAATCGAGAGGTAAAAGAACTTGGAACAACGGGCTAGTACACACCACTGGAAACGTGTGAGATGTGTCTCACCCGGCCCAAAGCAAATGAAACGGCCGCATGCGACTCCACGTGTGTGCGTGCGGGTTTAAACCACATCAGCAGTGCGCGAGTGTGGCGTGTACGTTCGTACATGCGGCGGTGCAGTATATACGTGCTTTTGTACGGTGCTCCATCGGTGGCTATTAGCGGCTTAGTGCTAACGGAGGTTCGTCTGCGTGCGGATCAAATAGTTGCAGGGAGTGCGAGTCCGCTTTTGTGTGGCCAGTTCCCAACATCGGTGGAGCGCTCCACTCGATGGCGGTGTACGGGCAGTGTTGACGGTTGGTGGGTGATTTTTCCTTACTTGTCTAATGAATCACAGCCGACACCTAACATTCGCTGATAAGCGTGCGTAGTGTGCCCAATCGATCTAAGCGTGTGCAACCTGTTGATTGCCACCCTAACCTTCAATACGCTTCCATATGCTGGACCACCCGTCTTTACATATTCGAAAATTTAAATTCTTCCGCACCGGACCCGATGGTGAATGTGTGAGCGCAACACAGACAACACCGTCAAACGCCTCGCTACACCTACCCAGGTGATTAGACTGCAATCAAAATAAAGAGCAACAGTGAAGGTGTAATGCACCAGGCAACGGCAACACACGTCCAGTCCTCTCGATCAACCAACAAACGCATCCAACATGGTGAAGGATCGGCTGGCGGAATTGAAAAGCGTAAGTGAATGGGTGGATGAGCCTCCACCAGCCTCCACACACAAACACACACAACGAACCGGTTCGCAAGCCCCAGTTACCGCCGACCGGATACGCCGACTTCACTGCTGAACCGTTTTTCAATTAGCGTCAATTAGTGGCAACGTCCCCCAGGGTCGTTTGTGTGCCGGTCAGTGTTGCCATTTTTTTTTATTCTAACTTTTCAAACCGAAGCGACAATTGGAATGAGTGCACCAAACAAAAGTCGCCATCTCATCGAAACCGAATCGCGATTCAATTAGTAACGATGTCGCATGTACTCATTCGTTTCTTTTTTTTTCGCCTTTGGCCACAGAAAAGCAAGTACGCCAATCACAATGCGGATGAACCGAGTCAGGTGGAAGCGCCACTGTCCAGATCACAGGAAGAAATCTTTCGAAATCTTGAAAAGGTAAGTTTGTGGTGTTCTTTTCAAAGTTTTGATGTCAACAGTAGCATTTTATGTAACGGACGATCCAGATGAGAGAAATAGAAGTGCCTTTATGACTTTGTTAGACCAAGCATGTATACAGAGCTTCAAGATCTCCTATCATTTTAGGCACAATTTGATGTGAGCATTGGAAGCACTTTCATTATTTAAAAGCTACGAATTAAACCTCAATCTGGGAGAGTTGAAATGGAGGAGGAAGTAAGCTTATATTCCCACATATATCTTCATTTTCCAGTTTTCGCAGCTCAATGCGTGGATCCAAACAATACGTGCCAACATTGCCGAAATGCGAAAGCAGATCGGTTCCTCCAAATTTCACTACAATGACAAAGGTATTGGCCGGGACAACCGTTATCACACCAGTGACCCTGTACTGATCTATATGCTCTACATGCAGCTTTTCGGGATCGCATGGAGGATAAGCTGAAGGAAAACAACCACCTCTGCCAGCGTATAAACAGCTCCATCAAGCATGTGGAGTCGGAACTCGGCGACGAATGCGTTCGTACCGGTGTACTGTTTCGCATCAAGAACACACAGTTCCTGGTGATTCGGGACGATTACCTGTCCGCGTACCGGGAGCACGAGGAGTTGGTACTGTATTACGAGCATCGTATTATGTCGATGATGAAGCTGGAAGCGAAAGCAAGTAAGCACTTGGTGACTAGATAGCGCCGGAATTGTTCAGCATCTACTAAAAATGACTCCCGTTCACAGTGAACTATAACATCACGGACGATGAGGCACTGGAGCAACTTACCGGCAATCAGAGGTCACCTTTCGCAGGCAATGTATGCGGCTCGGTTTAGGGGGAGTTACCGTACGGATGTATTTAGTTTGATTCATTCCCTGCCAGCTACTGGAGGAAACGGAACGAGAGCGTCAAATACTGCGCGACATCATGACGCGCCACAGCCAGCTGGAGGCGTTGGAGAAGTCGCTCATGGAGGTACGGGACATGTTCGTGCGGATATCGACCCTGGTAATGGAGCAGGGCAGTCTGGTGCAGGTGATCGAGTACCATGCGCAACAGGCCACCCTTAACACGGACCACGGTGCGCATCAGCTGCAGAAGGCACGGGAGTACCAGATCAAGACACTGAAGAAGCGGACGTGTCTGCTGATCTGGCTAAGTACTGCTTTGGCGGTGTTACTATTTTTGGTTATCATATTCTAACCATCGACCCCAATTGCCATACTAATCATACACATCTAGCCATGGACACTTCAACCACTGAGCGTGCAGGTTGAGTGTGATCCTCATGAAGTAATGTTTTTCTTTACTATTTATCATACACGACGTGATAAAACAGCGAAAGACGAAAGAAAATATGTAAATACCAGCTGACCCAAAGGACTTCGTTCCGTGCAACATTTATTTATTGCTTCTAAGATTCCCGACTACTACATTCTGCGTGATCGGTTAAGCACAAATGTTCATTCCTCTTTGTGTCTGCAAAAGATTTCAAAAAACTGCAAGTGATTAAAGAAAACGATAAAAATATCGAAAACTATATTTTTGTGTGACACGATTGGTCTTGAAAGATCGCGTTTTATGGATTACGTAGATGTTAAGGGACTTATTAACTCAAAAATAGAGGAATTCTGGATACTTTTCGTAATTGATTCTGCATACCGATTACATTCCGCCTGGCCATTTTCACTAGTTTTAACAACGCTGACCATCCAACTACGTGGTATTAATATATCTCGTAAGCCAGCAATCGCAGGCATGACCGAGTTGGTCGTTACACCAAAGAAGAAAAAGAAGATACCAAGAGAGGACCGGGGATCGTATCCCAGACGAGCCGTTCCTCCGTACGCAGGACTAACTATCCTGTTGCGGGTAAAATCAAGTCTTCTTCTTTGTTGGCCTGACGTATCGGGCACGCCTAAAAGACATGGCCTGGTTTCGAACCCGTTAAAATCAAGTGGCAGTGCCATAGAAGAAGAAGAAGAACCAGTTAACCATCGAAGTTGGGTTTGCTCAGGAGCGTCCTGGATTAGCGACTAATTTAGTTGATCGTTTGGTTCGGTTGATGAGTTGTTGTTGAACATTTCAATCGGCAGCTCCCCTTCGGGTATAACCTGGGGCATTGTTTGCCTCGACTGCAGATGCCGCTCGAGCTCCTCCTTCGTAATCTGTCCCTCGAGTGATACGTCGTCACCGGGCACGTCGATGTCGGTGTAGGAAGTCGTGGCAAGCAATTCGGTCGGTACCTGCGACATCATCGAGAGCGGAAACTGATAGGCACTGCTCGTGGCCGGCTGTTGCACGTACGAGGGCGGTTGGAAGAGAATGTGCTGCTGAAGCTGCTGCAGCTCCATCTGGTCTAGCTGATGCTGTCTGATTTGCTGCTGGTTGAGCTGCTGTTGCCGGATCTGTGACACGCCCTGCGGTGTTGGATTATTTATATACTGCTGCTGGGACGGTGGCATCACTGCAAGCGGTTGCGGTTGTAGCAGCTGCACTTGACGAACTGGTTGCTGTAGCATCTGCTGCTGTCGGAGTATTTGTTGCGGATCGACCAGCACCTGGGACGACTGTTGCGGTTGCAGTATCTGCTGTTGCTGCTGTTGTAGGGGCTGCAGTTGCAGCGATTGTAGCAGCTGTTGCTGCGTTTGCGCTATCTGTGGACGCTGGGGCTGGATTAGCTGTTGCTGTTGCTGCGTTTGGGACTGAGGTTGCGACGCTTGCAACATTTGCTGCGATTGCGGTATCTGTTTGATCAAGTCCATTAGTTTGTCCTGCTGCATATGGAGCAACAGTTGTTCCTCTGGCGTTAGCTGATCGAGCATGTCTTGCGATGATTGTGTCATCTGTTCGGGTTGATGCAAAAGCTGTTGTTGGGGCTGCAACTGTTGCTGGGGGACCGGGAGGTGCGAAGTCATCTGCAACACCGGTCCAGTGATTTGTTCTAGCGGTTGCGGCATTTGCTGCTGCTGTGGTTGTAGCTGTTGCTTTTGTTGTTGCTGCTGCTTTTGTTGCTGTTGCTGCTTTTGCTGCTGTTTCTGCTGCTGTTGTTGCTGTTGCTGCTGCTGCTTTTTGGTATTCTTTTTATTACGTCTAGGTGCAGCGGGAGGCTTCATTGTGGAGGTTGTGCCTTGCGAGGTGGATGTTTCCGGTTTTCGCTTTTTCGGTTGTGGCTCCACGCGGACGGAATCATCCGAATCGACTGTAACATCACTGTCGGATGATGACCTGTCCACTTGTTGATACTTTTCCAACCGATCAAGCAAAAAGGAACGATCACGTGTAATTTTCAGCAAACGATTCTGGCTTGTTCTGAGAATTTCCTTGTAATAAACGTTTTCCTGCAAGAAATTTTTAAGGATTTATTGTAGATTAACTGTTTCCGGGTACCCCTGCGGGCATGGCATGCTTACTTTGATAAGCATCTTTAAATTCTTTTTCAACTCTGTGTACAGCTCCTTGAAATCGGTCACGTACACGACGGACTCATCCTCATCACTGTCGTCCTCGACACTGCTGCTCAGGTCTGCTGCCGGCAGTTCTTTTAGTGCGGACATGATGGAGTTCTGCTGTAGCGGTTCGTCGTCATTCATCATGGATAGGATGGCAGTCTGTTGCTGTGCCTCATCGCTGGTCATGGACAGAATCGGATTCATTGGCTGCGATTCATCGTTCATCATGGATTCGAAAGCGTCTTGTGGCGTTTGTTCTATCAAAGTCATGAGAGGACTCTTTCGCTGTGCTTCCTCGGTTGTATTACGTATGTACCAGTTGTCTAACATATCCGATATGATCCGTTGTATCGCTAGTTCCTTTTCTAACTTCGGGCAAGGGTCTCCCTCGCTCTGCCGTACTGGTTATGCGAAACAAGCGGATGTTAGTTAAAACTCACTATTAAAAACAGTGTCTTAACACTGCACGTAATCTACATAGCACTAGGAAATAGCAAACAGCTTTTTTCACACAATTTCTCAACTCCTCAACAAGCTTGCGAATCAGCATTTCCATCAAACAATAGGTATCATGTACCATTCCGGATCGGAGTCTAATAAGAACTCAATCCGACTGTAGCACGATACCGAAAGAAAGTACAGTTAAACGCCAATTTTTCGTTTCGTTTCAACACCACATCACCCATATATGGGTAGATGTTGAGCATAGCTGAGAAATGCTTGTTCCTCAAGTTTTTTCTCTTTCGCTCCAAATTACAAACGTCTGTAGTAAGAGTGAGGTGCAAGAGTATTCTCCCCCAACGAGCAAAATCGTCGTTCTTCCTCGCTTTGCCAGGTTTGGTCGTAAGTTAGGCAGAGCAAGCATGACGATTTTGCTACAGCGGTTGCTCTTGGGACAGAAATGAGTGCTGTCATTTCTGGACGTTGAATGTGTTAAAACAATCCCACTCATCATAGATTATATACTAATATTAATGAGGAAAGGACATGAGTCTATCAATAGTGTAATTCATTTATCCAGTATGGGTCCAGTCTCGGTATGCTAGAATAATTGGCGTTCCACTGTATATGCTTGCCGAATAAGCTGACAAAGAATGTTATTTTTACTCATATCAATAACAACACTTACTGTTTTCGAAGTTGGGATCAAGGCGCTCGTCCGTGACCGGTTCAGAGGACGTCTGCATGGCCTGAAGCGGCTGTAACGCCGGATGAGTATTTAAGGTACTTGATTTCATTTTCTCCATTATTTGGTTGGCCTGCAATAACTAGTTCACGTCGAATATGAATCCAATTTGGTGGCGCAGGAACGATTTCAAGGCGAAAACAGAATACTAAAAAGAAATTTGAAACAAGCAAGTTTTAGTTAAATACAACATATTGTCTATGTAATTAATAACTATATCATAGTAATTAAATTATACCTTAAACATTGCAATATCGATGGGTAAGCTATAGGAGAATTGGTAAACAAATGAATTCAGTTTAATAGCAGTATTCGTTTTTTTCGTATTGTATGACGGCCAAAATTAGACTTCCCCAGTACTAAAATCGTCATGCTTTCTCGCTCTGCCTAACCAACGATCAAACCAGCCAAAGTGAGGAAGAACGACGATTTTGTTCGTTGGGTTATTTCACCATGTAGCAGGATAGTCAGTCCACGCTACGGGCGAGCGATCCGGAAGGGATTTTGTTCCCGGACTGTCGTTTAATAGATCAGCGCCGATGCCACAACACCATCACACTACCCCCAGTACTCTTTATGTATCGTATCACAAAGCCAGAATCCTTTATCTCCTATACAGAAATCGCAAGTAAATATGATACTAGATTATAACACAATCGCCTCCCAAAATATCGAAACCCAAACTATCAGCTCGATGGTGCCGTGTCTAGGCGTAAAATCACTGAACATCGAAGGAGGTCGTTATTCCAATCTTTCGATTAACACCGAGGTAAATACCTCCACTGGCATAGGCATCCAACAAAACTTCCTTTATATAACTCGAACATGTCACTGGGAGTGATTCTGCTAACAAACGTTTCTCTAATTTCAGTAAGCTCCGCCAACTTCATCGGATTCTGTGTTACATGCAAATTGCTCTATTCCAAGCGACTATGCGACACACTTCCACAATAGACAATGAATCAGCACACTTCCACAATAGAAATCTTCCTACATGATTATGATTTGACTGAGTTTTACAGAGTGATTAGCTTAGCAAACTTTGCTTTTCGATTATTTCAATAAGCCACCTTGCTTGATCGGGTACTGTGCTATCCACAAGTTAGTTGGCAAGTTCCTTTGGCGGAACAAGAGTAACAGGAAGTACGAAACACTTTGTACGTCACCTCGTATGCAATCGAGTTTACTCGATCTGCTAGAATGATTGTTGATTCCTACTTTTCCCCTGAATCCATCCAGGTTAACCTCCTTGATAGTGTTACAAATCCGGTTGGCTATGTTACATCTAATATGCACGATCTCTGAACATTCGACACAAACAACTTAACAAAATTCACACTTTTTTGACCGTAAGCTTGTCCGACGTACTTGATTTTTCACGAAACTAGATGGATTGTACTTAACCTACTTGCTAGAGGCAGTTGTGTTACAGATTACATGCCACTCATGGCAGATTTCTGGACCGCTTCACTGAAAAGTGATTACAACCTTTTATATTACGTTATTTTAGGATTGTATCTTCTTTTTGTCTTATTCCTGAAAGATATCCACTATCCGGTTTATCGAAGTTGAACACCAAATACGCCACCAATGTAATAAAACCCTTCTTGCTCACAATACTGATGATAAATAATACAACACTACATTCTACCGGAAGTAGAATCACATGTTGCTGAATATCTGTCTGTGATCTGACATATTTTTCCGTTGGCGAAGGTGTGTTGATACGAGCTGAGAAATCGATATCAACTTTCGATTTCAAGATTTGTTGAAACTTTTCTTGATCGATTCGCTCACAAATCGATTTTAAGCTGAGAAAGTTTCACAAGCACTCACGAGAACCTGAAACTTTAAGCCCGTGGCCCGTCGTCTGAAAGAGGATCGAAAACAATTTGCAGTTTATCAATTTTGCAAACTGCAAACAAAGCGGCCACAGTTTTCCGTATTAATTCAACAGCCAAACAACACATTTTATGTAGCATATGAGCTACTGATCCGTACGTTTCTATTTTCGATGGTTTCCTTTAGTTTGTTTCCAGTCGTGATATGTCACTATAGTTGTGATATAAACATGGCTGAAAAGTGAACGTTGAATGCCGATATTAATAAAATGTAAACAATCAGATTAAACTTATATTGTATGTTTTATTGCGAACATATTGCACACAGCGCCGATTATGCCATCTTGTCCGATCTGGAACGCTCATGTCAGCGCTGGCACCACGAACTGTCAAACCGTGTAAAATAATAGTAAAATGGCTACCGAAAAGAAAAATGTCATGTTTGACAGCTTGGCGATTGCGTTTCCTTTGCACACACAACACGCGCACGCCTTGTGCTTGGTGTACGTAATTTTTCACCTGCTTTACCATTAATCATCGTGCGCTGGTATCACGGTATCATTCGGAAGGGGCAAAACAGGCAAAGAGTTAACAGTGAACTAAGCTCGATCGATTTTATTTTCTGTTGGACTGCACCATCCTTCTCTCCCTACCCTCCCATCGGAACCGAAACCGTCACTGGGAGTGAAGACGCCAGCGGGACACTACATCATGCACTGTTCATTATTTCATAACATTGGCCACGACAATTACTCATTGCTGCTGGTGCTGCTGCTGCTACCGTTTGCGTCCGTCGCTGGTGGTGTTGGTGCGGAAGTGGATCAATGTGCAGGGCCTGCCAGTGCGGTGGAGCTTGTTGCGAGCAGTGTCGAAATCGGTGCTAATAACTGTCTTATAAAAGGGTGGCGTTCCTGATCAACGCCATCGCATAGATACTGGTGCAGCTGACGACACACGCGGCCGACCCGCGGAACCCTTGGTGTCCTAACAGTGGTAGTTGTGCTTTTTCTCATTGCTGTCTTTTTGGGCGCGAAAAGCTCAACCGAAGGTGTAACAGGAACAGTTAGTTGAAAGCATTCCCCCAGCTGCGGTTTTCGAGCGATCGAGCAGGCCACGCTCACGACCGCTTTGCTGTAGACTGTCGAGTGCATAGTGTTTGTGAGTTTTCTGTGCGTGTGTGTGATCTCTGTGTGCGCTCTCCTAGGTGGGTTAGAACAGCTGTGGCTAGGGGGTTTTTTTTTTGTTCAAAATTCCTTCTGTTTTTGGCGCAGAATCAAACCCTAAACCGTTGCCCTGCCGAATGGGAAAGTGTTGAGGAGGAAATAGCTTCCCATTTCCACTAACTCCCAAATAAATGGCAAAGATGCATACTGATGCAACTGACAACACTCGTGTAACGCGCAAACAGTTCGAATTACAAACCAACAGAAGCAAAACGATAGCAATACGGCCTGGCCGTCATAGATAAATAAAAAAGAAGCAAAATGAAAACTTTCTACCTCATACACTCGATTGTTCATTTCATGTTCATTTAACGAAAATTAAGAATATTCCTACACATCTCCCCGCCCTATACGCTCTTTCATCTGCTTCCATCTCAACGTACAAATTGTTTCCTATTTTTGGGTGCCATGAGGTGTTCGCTTTTTTCTAATACGGCCAGGCCGTCATACAAAAAAATCTTGTTTTTTTGGTTTTACTCATACACCCATTTTGCTTTCTTCCACAGGGCGCGAACATAGTGTGCTTTTGCTGACTGGTGGGGTATCATCACTCAACCCACATCAAGAAATTCCTTTCTCGTCCTTCAATCAGTGCCTCTCGGCCAGAATTTTTGGTTCCAGAAGAACGAAACGCACCACATCAAACATGCCACGAAATCGGAAAAAACACGCAGGTGTGTATTGGTGCTTCACATTCACAACCCAACCATACACACATTCGCAACTCACCTTGGTATGCCCGTCGTGTCACTACTCCAGTGCGTGCCGTGCGGGGCCGTCCTTGAGCATAAAGTTCGGTAGTTTCATTTCAGTTTTACGGTTGACCTCGTTCTACAGACACGAACATGCGTTATGTGTGTGTGCCCGTAATGCTACATTAAGCAGTACGCAAACACTTCCTTCTCCACGCAAGTCCATTGCCGTAGTGGGTCGGAGTGATGAATAATCCTGATACGATTAGTGCAACTATTTGCAAACATTTTATCCTAAAACAAGAAAAGCTAACATTCTAAATGGAGACAAAACGCCACTACTATTGCAAAACTGGGCCACAAAACAATCCATTGTGTTGGTGCCTTTGTTGTTGGTGGGTTTTTTTTCGCGTGTTAGAAACGAACGCATACACCTGCCCCACCGAATTGGGGTTGTGTTGGTAATGCACGCGGCTGCGCACTGGTGGGGCGGTGCAGGTGGTGGATGACTGTGTCCGCGACTGCACGGCCAATTTTCGATTCATCATTGCATTTGCGCGAGCTCGCCTTTCATCTGACAAAGAGCGTTTGCGGGATGCAGTGTGCCATTGGAACGTGTATCGTTTTTTTTCCTCCTTTCAGTTAGATGTGGAATTGGCACGGGATGCTTTTTTAAAAATATATCTCACCCTTAATACGGTCAGCGTGATTGGAAACAAAACAAAAACACCCAAACAGAAAATATTCCGTAGATAATACAAACTTCAAAAAAGGCAAAAGGCATTTAAATTTTGCAAATCGGTTGATTTGGAAAAATGTTATCATTCTAGAAGTCTGGCTGAGGAATGAATTCTATGTAATGTTTTGACGAGAAACAACAATTAAATGTAAATCTTAAACTAAAATGATTATTCTTGGAGTCTTGCCAAAGTGTACAAACAGATGTTTAAGGGATCGCCCTTCAAGGTCTAAAAAAGTTTTTCAAGAACGTTTAGATTTTTTTTTAAATCACATCAAATTTGTGGTTATTATTTAATAATCAATAAGCCTCATTAGTTAAGTTTTTTTCCCAAAAAAAAATCCAGTCCTTCATGGAACTTCGGGAACGTCGCTGTATTTTTGTTTCCTATGAGTTTTTAAAGGCAAACCTCGATTTTAAACTGCAAACGTTTGCCATTTGATTGTAAATGGAAGTTATCAAATGCTGGCTTATTGAGACTAGCGATTTTTGTAAGAAAATTCCGATTATTCGGCTACGTGGTTTTTAATAAGTCTAGTAAACCATTATATTGCCTGCATGATCAAACAGGTCGTTAGACCAAGCAGAACGAGCTAGTTATACCAGGCATGACCTATTAGGTTGTTACGCCGAAGAGAAGAAATAGAAAAGGTTGCATAGGAATGTGCAATACAATACCTTGCAATCATTTTGTAATTTGGGGGTGTCGATGGGGGTTAGAAGGTGAGCCGCGAGTACGGTGATAAGATAAGGTGGAGGACAAAACGAAAGTAATCCCCTCCAGTACTAAACAATCCAAACAGCAGCACGTTCGTTCGCGTTTGTAAAGTTCTTTTTCTCCCTCCCGAACATGTTGCAGCCGCCGACAGCTGGCAACAGAATAACGACCACAGCGATGACGAAACGTCGAACGATAATGCGAGCACCTACTCGTGCCATTCGGAGACGCAGCTAGCGGACGGTGCGAACGGTAGCATCGAGTCGGGCGAGTCGGGCGAACCGGGCAGCGGTGGGTTCGAGAAGTACGAGGAGAAGCTGCTGCAGGCGATCGAGAACGCATCGGACAAGGCGCAGCAGACGCGCATCAACGCGTTCCAGACGATCAACGAGGTGCTGGTGCACCACTACATCCCGGACTTTCTGGACGACCGGAAGGTGACGCTGATGGATGCGGTGGAGAAGTCGCTGCGGCGCGGCAAGGGCGTGGAACAGTCGTGGGCGGCCCGCATCATACCGCTGCTGGTGATCCAGCTCGAGGCGCTGGAGGATATCGGGGAGCTGGTGACGATGCTGAAGCCGGTGCTGCTTACCACGGCGCAGGACGGATCGGCGGCGTACGATGCCCGGGCAAAGTGTTGCGCCGCGCTCGGTTTGCTGTGCTTCGTCGGTGTGGACGATCTCGGCGAGATACTGCCACTGATGAAGGTGCTCCAGAGCCTGTTCTCCGGTAGCTTCCTGAAGGGTGACAACAGCCCGAGCGGCGCAAGCAACGATGCCGGCGCACTGCACAGTGCGGCGCTGAGTGCTTGGTCGCTGCTGCTCACATTACTGCCGCCCGGGGAGTTTGTGGCACTGATGGGTGGCGGGGCCGGTACCGGGGTGGTACCATCCGTGCGCAATCTCGTCGGCATGCTGCAGAGCCCCATACTGGAGGTACGCATGGTGGCGGGCGAAACGCTCGCCCTGATGTTTGAGCTCGGCCGTCAGCACGACGACGAGTTCCTGGAGGACGAGCTACCGATGTTGATCGAAGCGGCCCAGAAGCTCGCCACCGATGCACACAAGTACCGGGCGAAGCGGGACCGCAAGGTCCAGCGCGCCACCTTCCGCGATGTGCTCCACTACCTCGAGGAGGACATTTCGCCCGAGATTAGCATCAAGTTCGGGCGGGAACTGCTGGTACTGAACACCTGGGCCACCCATCACCAGTACACGTGTCTGCGGAATGCGCTCGGGTTCGGCATGAATGTCCACCTGGCGGAGAACATCTTCGTGCGCGAGGTGCTCCAGCTCGGTCCGAAGATGGACGAACCGGAACGGCACCGGAAAACGGTCAAAGCCGAACAGCGGTTTATCAATGCAGCCGCCTTCAAGGCGCGCACGATTTCGCGCGGCAAAAACCGCGACAAACGATCCTTTGCGCTTAATTAAGTTGGGCTTTGTTTTATTTTTTTTTTCTTTTACTCGGATCTTTAGTGGGGAGCGAATGAATACGCTTCGCACCCGGCTCATTTTGTTTGTGCATTACTTAAAATCAATCATTTTTATGACCTCTATTAGGTTAGTGATTAGTATCGCAGGGAAAATTTTACTAACCCCCCCCCCCCCCCCTCCATAATGGCTTGGCACGCTAGTAAGTAGTAAGGATAAAGTAGACAAGGATAAAGTTCGAGTGCGCTTCGTTACGTTGTATTGTTTTGTTTGTTACTGCAAATCTGCAATAAGAATTGTTAGCTCAGCACCTTACTTACGTGTACGATAACCATAAGTTTTTTTTGTTGTTGAATGGGGTGCACACCCCATCAATCTTCTACTCTCCCCGCGGCTCCAGCCTTTGTTTATATGTTATACACTGCTTACTCCTGCCCATATGTATACCCAACGACCCTCCCGCCACGGCACTCCGGAGCGCCTATAAGGACGCAACTAGCAAATTAGCAAATTGACGAGAAGGTAGCGAAACTAGCAATCCGGTTCAGCTAGACTTTACGATCGGTAGTTATGTCGACATCCTATGAATGTATGTGTGTGTGTGTGTATGTGTGCGCGTGTTTAGCAAAAGGAAAGAATCTATTCGGAAAACATTGTAAATAATCGAACGCCCGTCATACAATGGAGAATGGTGCGCTGGTGGGTATGAATGCATCGTGCGCATACACTTCGTAGGTGTTTGCGCGCGCGTGATAGGATGTTAATTTGTCTTTTTTTTCTCCAATTGTTGCGTCCATTACGTGGCCGCGCGCGTGTTTGTGTGCACAACAGACAAGCGAAACATAAACGAAATTTACTTTTTGAATTACAACATGTATGAAATGCTCAATAAAATTGATCTTACAGGACGGATTAAATCGGATCGGAACATTTTTTTCCATCTCAGCTGATTAACATACCGGGACATGACTGAGCTGCAATCAGCATCTTCTACTATATGAAAAGAATAATAAACTAAGGGAAGAAAACAAGTGAGAAATGGGAAATGGAAGAGTGGATGTGAAGGTCATGGAAGATATAAAGGAGTTTCTGTAGAGTTCTTGATATGTTTAACACTCTGATACCCACGAGAAGATGTTCCTAAGCATCCGGAACTATGTTGTGGTGTACTGAAAGATGAAAGAATTGCCCATCTTTACACACCAGAACAGTGTTCAGTTGTCATGCTGAATAAACGCGCCCGAAGAAGCAGCATTAGCAGTTCCTTTTCTATGAGTAACGCGGAAAATCCCGAAGAGTACAGGCAAAATCATTCGTTGGAACAAAACTAACAGTGCTGTGGAGCTGTTTAAGGTGAACGACATACTTAATAGTTCTCCAACTAATTAAAAGTCTCATGTTTGTCTGAAGACGACTTCTGCAGATGGAATTACAACTTCCGATTGGTGGCAGTGGCGATTCTAAGGTGAGGTTTAGAAACCAATTTGGATGTATTTGTTTCATGAAACAGATTCTTTGTGGGCACTCGGTGAAGTGTAGATGGAGCCCTACTTCCATTCCGCTTTGGGCCTCTAAAAGGTCTGATTTGCCAGAGTGCGAGATGTACCAAAGGTCCCGTGCATTTTAAGAGCCTCTTTAACAACACGCTAAATACTCTTGATTCTACTGAATAGTCGATGTAAGTCTCTCTTGGTTTGCGGAACAAGGACATACAGGACTATTCCGAGTATCTTCATGCCTTACAGAAGAGTATAAAAAATAAGACAGGTGTCCTCTTGCAAAACAAAAAACTTCAAAAGTGAACCTTTATTATATGCGCCTAAAAGTAGGCTTTTTGGAAGACATACATTTAAAAACAATATTTCTCCCAACGGTTTTCGGGTGTAATTATTTCTGCAGGTCGCCCACCTGTAGAAAATTACATTCACCAACCCCCACCCACCCTTCTTACCATGCCCAATAAAGGATGGTGACGGTTGCTCTTTTTCAAACATGTGGACGATAAACGATTTGTTTGACAACTGATCGAAACGCTGCTCGCAGTGATAAGACCGCATCTCGTTGAAGTGTCCCACCAATCCCGCGACATCTCCTGTGCTATCCCACCCTCCCCTCCTTCGCTACCGGTTCCGGTGTCACATGCTGAGATTAATCCTCAAAACATAGATAAACCCCCCCATAACGCACCGTCATCTGTGCTGTGTGGCAGTGTCCCAGAAGGTTGCGCGTCCCTAAGCCATACGGCCGAACCGAACCACGAGTACACGTTAATGGGGTGTAATGTTTACCGAACGAGCCCAAACATAATCTTCCCTCCCAGCTTCAATGATGTTGATCTCTCTCCTTCTTTCTCGTTTGCTCTTTTGAAATGTGTTTCCTTGGGGTGAATAAAATCGACACACACACACACACTGTACCCCATTAAGTCGCAATCCTTCGGCTTCATGTTTCCATTGTTTGTGGTACAAATTATACGTCATCGCACTTGCAAAAATGGGTAAAGGGAAAAACAGTAATCCAACGAATGGTACTTGGAAGAGTCCCCGTGGGATGTACGATTAGGCCAAACGGGACCCGGAAAAGGGAGGAAATAAGACGTGGGGTAGGGGGGGGGGGGGAAGGGAATGTTTTATGTTACGGCCGGTCCGAAAGTGAATTACAGATGGCTTTTCGCTTCACTGCTTTCGGATTTCTCTTCCAGTTTTTGTTTTTTGTTTTTGGAATTGTTTTTGGTCCCCGTCCTCAGCAAAAGGGTCGTCGGATATAGAATTTTTCCAATTTTCCCTATAAATCCGGCAGTCTGTTTTCTGTGTCCTAAGATTCGTCTTATGAAGAGTCTGGAAGAGAGAGAGAGAGAAAGAGAGTTGAGAGATGTCTATGGTTCCAAGTAGACGTAGACATTGGAATCCAATTCGGGGACTCCTATCAGTTTTTAATATTTTATTTTATTTCGCAAGTTAATAATATTGGACCGTTCGATGGTCTCACACGACAAGACCGGGGTTCAAATCCCATCCGGACCGTTCCACTGTAGTGAGGACTGACTATAGAAATTCGTGGTCTAAGTCTAGTAAGACAGAAATGGCAGACATATGACCGTGTAGGTCGTTACACCAAAGAAGAAAAAGAAGAAGTAGAAGTAGAAGAAAAAGAAGAAGAAGAAGAAGAAGTAAATAATATAAACCATGCAACTAAAATAAACGTAAATCGTGTTCCTCGGCCCAACCCGATACAGACACTCCCGCAAACGGGTGTCGGAAACGATATCTCTTCATTATGTCATCTCAATCGAATTACGCCGGCTTGTGATTTATTGTGCCGGGCACTGCCAGCCGAAGGGTGCACACGGATAATTTCATTACTTTCTAATTATTTTAGATGCACTTGTGCGTACGTTCTGAGTGCTCGATGGCCCGAAAATCCTAATTCCATTATAACCCCTGCTGGTGTTGTTGCGATATGGCACCCCGGTGCTGGCGTCTGAAGTGTCCCTGGCCGAGTACGAACGAAACAATGAGATTTGGGTAGACATCACCGTTGGCGTAAAGATGTCTTTGTTTGTGGTGCAAAAAGTAAGGGTTAGGGTGAAAACTTGCGCTTCTTGAAAGAATCACTCAACCGTCAGATGTTTGAGACGATCGTTTCCTTGAAGAAGACTACCAGCGGTACAGTCCCTAGTACATGGGCCATCGATCGTGTCGACTGCTCTTGCCGCTCGAGACCGATCGTACAAAACCCACGGCATCATAATTGAGTGCAAGCAACCGCCGAGCAATTAACGGAAATAGCTCCAACGAGAGAAAAAAAAGGCAACGATCTCTCCGCTACCGCTGACTGATTATGACTGACAAACATATTGGAATGATTAAGCAACACCGCAACCAAGGGTACACGGTTGACACGGTTGACAACGGTGGCGAGATTTTCCGTTCGGCTGGAAAATCATTTTCCCCGCGGTGTTGCGCCTTAATTCCTGGTCACGGCACCAGACAATAAATTATACTGCATGCGCGTGTGTGTGTGTGTCAGGGTTGGCCCGATCCCGCCTGCATGCAATTAGAAGCAAGGTGGTGAAAGTGCATCCATCTCCCTTGTTCCCTAACCCCCCCCCCCCTCCCCATCCGGGAAGAAAACCCCTTCGTATGAGCGGCAAACGTGTTTCCACGTGGAAAACTCCGATGAACCGTGCGGTCGGGGTGGGCTAACAAAAAAAAAGGGAAAACCATGCGGAAAGATGCTTTACCCGCGCTGTGGTGCTGTGAGTGTGTCACAATGAATAAATTATAATTAAAATGAAATCACATTTTTAGACACCGTCAGACGCCGATGGTGCGCGTTGCGTTCCAACGTTGGCGCTAGAAGAGGCTGATGTTGCGGTTTTCTTTCCAGCAAAAAAAAAACAAAATTGGAAAAATACTACATGACACACTGAGAATGTGAATCCGATTTGTACTACGCTCGGAAGTAATCAGTCGCGTACTTGTCAATGCGTTTCGTAGACATTTCACAGTTCGCTCCTACCAAATCATTTGTAATTTAAATACAGCGAGATTTATAGAGCAGTCTGGAGGGTAGGCATATGCAGAAGACACCACTCTGACAGTTTCGTACGTAAAGGTTGACAAGAACATTGGGCAGCAATTAATATCCCATCGATAAGCCTTCAACTCTGACATACGCTTGGAACTCTGACATATCATCGAAAGTCTGGAGGTAATTGGGGATTAAATTGAGGACGACTCAGTACTATTCTGAAGAGATATTCCACTGAACGGAGAACTTCAACAAGTCACCAATAGAGGAGTCACCATCGTAGGCATTGTGGACTTCACGAAAAGATCTCACCAAGGAATGCTATCCAATTGGCAAGAGCGACACAGACTGTTTGAGGATATTCCAATGAATATATGCAAGATTTCAACTAGACCTATAGTACCAATTTAATATTCGAAAACCCTGGGATTGTAGATTTTGGAAGAGCCTTCAGGATATCAGAACTTACTCCTGCTGTGGGTAAAATTCTAGTAATGGAAGCAAGATCTGTCGAGGCTTTAGTGGAGTCAGAATAACCAAAAATGAGTGTTTGGTCACTAGTTCGATGAAAATTCTTCTTTTCTAGGAGTTGTGGATAAAGACAGATCTTTGGAAATCATATTTTCTGGAGCCTTATTTCCTCCTTCATTTACTCGTAGCGTTCGTGGCAGTATCTCCTCGATATGAAACCATTCTTTTTTTTATTTCCTTCCAATGATACGCCGCCGATAACTTTGTGTGCATACGGTAAGCGCACTTGCGAGCCACTTTTGGTGACCGTCTGTCACCTGCGCCCTCTCCCGGCAGGATTTATGAGCCTCGCCGTTCAGCGCTGACAGCTTCGGCTAGATCGCCAATGGCAGATAAACGGAACGGGTGTGTGCTCGGCCGTGCATGTGCAACCGACTGTGGCCGTGTGTGCGTGCCCGGGATGCGAAAAAACCCAGAAAACCCCGGCCTGTTAGCAGCACGGGCCAGAATATCAATAGGAATGGTACGGTGTCGCTCAGTTGATGTTGCCGCCGTTTCGATGAAATACCTGCATGAGTAGAAGTAGGGAAAGAAATCATCAAAATCATTAAAGTACCAAATATTGATTGTTTTTTTTATCAGGAATTCTCAAAATAATAACATTAAAATTAAAATTAGGGACAGGACACAAGAGCATTGAAAATAAGTATTTGAAATTAATTATGTAAACTACTTGTAAAACATCTAAAATGGAAATTTTTAATTTATGAAATGCTCTCGTTGAGCCTGCTTTGCGAACAGGTAATAAATTTAATAATAGTAAAAATAATAATAAAATTAACAATATAAGATAAACAACATAATAAAATATTAAATATAACAAAAAAACTTTACCAAATAAATTCACATAAAAAACCAAAATAGTTATACATTGTAGTTTGAAAATAAGAAGAAAAAAAACGGATAAATTCCAACGAGTTCATCCGTCCATAAATATAGAAATGAACACTCCTATACACTTGCAAGTGGCGGACCAAGCCACGCCTATTTTTTCCCTCTTGTCACAACTACAATCGGTACCTTGTGCCCCTTTGTGGCGTACGGGGTCATGAATGAAATGAACCCGAGGCGGCGATAAGATGCAGCTGCAGCGATACGGTTTTGAAGGAATGTTTTGTTTGTTTTTTTTTTTTTGGTTGGGAGATATGATTAAAACAAAAAGCATCACAAAACCGACCGACTTCCGGTACCTCCATTGCGGGAGCTTGGGTGATGAGAAGAAGCGAGAAAATGTGTGTTTGTTTTTAAGGTTAATAAGTTGTCTAATGTAGTGGCAAAATCGATTTAAACCGGAAGTGGGAAAACATTATCCGGATTTACCATCTGCAAAAATGTATCCTTTTGTTCCCTTTTGTTTGTGTGTGTGTTCGTGTTTCAAGATGGTGGGGATACGTGTGGAACCCGGCTCCGATTCGTTCATCGAGTGAGATGCTCGCATAAATCCGTTGGGGGAGAGAACGAGGGAGAGTGAGATTCCAGTAGCGGCTCTCGGTGATGGTATCAGTGTACGGCGCCATATATGCGTCCCTGGGCCGTAATGGAGGTGCGAGTGAGACGGCCACAGCACGCCGTGCCCGTTTGCGTTCCTTTCTATATAGTGGGGACTAAAACGCACACCAATTCCAGGACCGATCCTTGTGCGGGTTTGTTTTCCGGGCAAAAACTCCCGGTGTAGGATATGCTGGGTGTAGAGAGAGAGGTGGGGAGAGAGAGAGAGAGAGAGAGAGAGCGCGGATCCTTTTTTTTTGCAACAACTGCACAAACAGTTTCGATCGGGGACGTGATGCGGGGGATGCCTAGGAATCGTACATGTCGCCATCGTTAGTATCGTTTCGTGCCCTTCGAGAGAGGGGGGGGGGGGTGAGGAGGGGGGGGAGAGTGTGCAGTAGTGGACAAAAGGCACGAGCACGCGCGCGCGCGCCTGCGTATGTGTTTGAGCGGATGCCGTGTAAGCAGGCCGGGCCAGTAAATACACGCCAGTATCGCTGTGACAACGAGATTGAGATATATCGTGCCACGGTGCAGCGGTTCGGTTTTCCCGCGGGCCATCCTGACGTGCGACAAAACACACACACACACGGTTACACGTGATGGTCTGCGGCGGTCCACATGACGTACCGTGAAATTGTGAAGCGCGACCCCTAGTCAGATATCCTTTAGGAAAGATTCAAGCAACTACCCAGCGAACGAAACATGCTGGTACCGCCGGACATGGTCACCGTGCAGTCGAAGACGATCTTCCAGATAAACAAGTACTACGCGGAGAAGGTGCAGGTGCGCATGGGCAACATCGCCATCGTGCTGCGTGAGATCTGCAAAATCGTGCAGGAGGTACTGCGCGAGGTCGAGGTACAGGAGCCACGGTTCATATCCAGCCTGGTGGAATGTAATGGGCGGTAAGTAGCTAAGATACAGCTAGAACCGATTGGCCGGGTGATCTAATGGGTGTTTCGCAGATTCGAAGGTTTGGAGGTGGTTTCACCGACGGCATTCGAGGTGGTGCTGTACCTCAACCAGATGGGTGTGTTCAACTTCGTGGATGATGGGTCGCTGCCCGGTGCGGCGGTCCTGAAGTTGAGCGATGGCCGCAAACGGTCCATGTCGCTGTGGGTTGAGTTCATCACCGCGTCCGGGTATCTGTCCGCCCGGAAGATACGGTCCCGGTTCCACACGCTCGTGGCCCAGGCCGTGGAGAAGTGCCCGTACCGGGACATGGTGAAGCTCGTGCCGGACACGACGGAGGTGAAGCTGCGGATCCGGGAACGGTACACCGTCCAGATAACGCCCGCCTTTAAGTGCACCGGTATCTGGCCGCGGTCGGCTGCCCACTGGCCGATACTCAACATTCCCTGGCCCCATCCGGCCCTCGTGGCGGAGGTCAAGACAGAGGGGTTCGACCTCCTCTCGAAGGAGAGCGTCATCCTGCAGGGGAAGAACGCGAACGTGGAGGGCGATGCCTGGCTGTTGCATTTCACCGAGGCGGAGAACCGGTTGCTCCAGGGCGGCTATCGGAAGCGGTGTCTGAGCATCCTCAAGACACTGTGCGACCGGCATCTGGATCTCCCGGGCGCACCGATCGGGTACTACCACCTGAAGACGCTGCTCCTCTACGAGTGCGAGAAGCATCCGCGCGAAACGGAATGGGACGCCGGGTGTGTGGCGGACCGGTTGAACGGGATCTTCCTGCAGCTGATCTCCTGTCTGCAGTGTCGCCGATGTCCGCACTACTTCCTGCCGAGTCTGGATCTGTTCAAGGGCAAATCACCGACGGCGCTGGACAACGCGTCCAAGCACGTGTGGCGCCTCTGCCGGGACATTCTAACCAGCAGCAAAGCGTTCGACCGGCTGTAAACTACTGCCCCCGGTACCATATCAACCCGTCTCCGGACGTCACTTCAAGCCGTCAAGTGGGGACGTTAAACGGATCCGCTTTGTTTATTTTCCCGGTAGCATACGAGACGCTTAACGTTCTAAACGTTGTTAGTGGAGCAGGTGCAAGAAGAAAATACGCTGTATACGATGTGTCTGCCTTAGTTTTGGGATTTAAAAACAACAAACACACTTCCTTCAATCAAATTAGTACTACTAGGGGGAGGTAAAGAGTGAGAGCGTGATCGCGTACTAAACATTCACGAAACTCCCGTGCTAAGTGTAAGTTAGAATGTTTTAGTTGTTATTGTTTGCTTCTCCTTCTTCTGCTGGTGCTGTTTGTTTTTTTTCCTCTCTCACGCGGATTCTGTTTCTGTTTTTCCGATCCGATATTTAGAACGAACAAAAAAAAACTTAGTGACTTCCAGTGACAAAGTGCGTGATATCTGGCCTAGATGCTTAAGGTGTTTACTGTGTTGCCATTAATGGTATTAAGTTGTCTTGGCTTTGGTAATTATTATAAATAAGTGCGATTGGCATTTGATCGGATTTTGTATGCGTGTGTGTGTATGTGTGTGTGTGTGTGTAAATAATAAGAGAAAACGAAACAATCATTCTGACGTAAGGCAATGAAGTTAATCGGCTCGTAAATGTTTTTGTTTTTTTTTTGCAGTTTCGGCAATATTTTGACGTGTTTGTTAGGTATATAGGTTTTTAGTATTCTTTATTGCAAAAAGAAGTTAAAAGTTAGTATGTGCTTAAGATGTATCTACACGAATGCATCGTATAAATAAATTTTTATTAATTTTCTAACTCTGAAATACTTTTTTTTCATTGCAACTGTTTGTAACATATTTATTCATATTAAAAATTGTTTCCACAATACGAAACTCGTTAAAAATGTTTCATTTTGTCCCCCAGTAACTTCTCCAAAAACAAATCATCTAAACCAACCGAAAAAAAAAACTGTCGAAAGAACACAGTAAAGTACATCGCTTCGAACGAGCACAACAACATTCAATTATCTCGCCCCAGAAGTGCGTAGTTAATCGCATTAATTAATGCCACATTCCGGCACTAATAATGATATCAGCCCGAGCTCGATTTAAAGCGATCGCATCTCGCCGCCCATACCTTTCCCTTTTTTCTTTTTTCTGTTGGGCTGTATAAAAAATGTGTGTGGGTTTTTTTTGTTGTTTCGCCGTAAGAACGGAAAAATTCTTATTGTTTTCTTGAACGGGAAAAGAAAAAGAAAGCCCACAAAGCTGTAAAAGAAAACCGTTCCTAATGGCAGGTAAAGCTCACTGAGGGTGGGGGGAAAGAACAGAAAAACAATGGAAAGGAAAAGCAAACAGAAAAATGAGAGCAGTCAAACGGAGAAGAACAAACACGGATGAACGATGGTACAAGAGGTTTGGATACCTTCCGGAAGCAGGATACCCTACCGTACAGCACTAATTTATGAAGGTGCGCGCTCATCGCATTCGAATGTGACCCCCAAGGCAACATGGGCCATGCTGCCATGTTGTTTTCCCTGTTTTCCTCGGCGTACCCTCCATCCCTATCGCAAGCCCCGTATCGCTCGGCGAAGAGTCTATTAACAATTAAATTGTAAGACAAGCGACCGATTTGCTATCCTGGTGGGGAGGGTATAATGGGAGTAAAATAGAATAAAACAAACCACTCGCACACAAACGCCTACAAGAAGGGAGTTACAAATGACGACGGGCGACTCGTTTCGTTTGGCCGCCCCGTTGACGGTCACCGTTTTATGATTTGATGATTTTTTAGAGCTTGCTAATGTGCCTCATTTTATGAGGTTTGGTTCGTTTCTGCTTCTTGAGGCAAAAAAAAAATCAGTCTGAAGGAGGGGAGAGGAAGGAGAAATTGGCGGAAGGGAAGGGTGTGAGGAGTACGTTGGTCATAAATAATTGCATTCCGCCAGAACAAAACAAACAAAAAAACAGTTTCTCCACATCGTTATTATTTTATTTCCTTTTATTAAACCCATTTGCCTGTACGATTGCATACATTGAGGGGTTTATAACGAAATTTTATTTTTCTACGTTATAAATAAATGCGGATGGGATAAATATGGCAAAAAAAAGCTGTAAAGAGGGAATGATTGCAGTGGGGACAAACAATGGGAAGGGAAAAATGGTTGATGGAGCATTTTTGTGCTTCGGAGCGAGCGCTGTGAGCTGCATCGGGAATCAGACGAGAATTTGCAATGGAAATGGTGTACAATTCACATCACTCGTAAGACTACAAGGGTTTGAAGGTATTATGTTTCTATAACAAATTAATATCGTTATGGATAGTATTGTTTATAAATAAGTAAAGCAAAGGTTTGAATGTTATTAATATTATTTTTTAAAAATAAAAATGTACACATTTAGGGTAATAAGATATGAAAAATACAGTAAAGTAATACGTATGTCAGCAATGGAACGTGCCTGGGTGCGTATGACATTCTGCACCATCCACCAGACATCCATCATACGTGTGTGAGACTTTGTATGCGACCGGGCAGGCGCAAGTTATCACATTTTAATCGACCACATGGGAGCGTCCGGAAATGGGAGGAAGGAACACCAGCGGTACTCATCAGCAAGTTTTTGCGCGTACCGTCGCGAGTCGGTTACATTTAATAATTTTATTGATATCCCAAAGACGCGCGGTGCATACGGAAGTGCCACGTGATGCTTGAGCGTAGAGAGAGGTACATCGAACATGCTCAACACCCGAGTGAACGTTTGATGCGTTCATCAACGTGGAACGGTGAGTAGAGATTAGATTAAAAAAAAAATATTAGGAAAGAAAAAAAATGTAACCGTAAAGAAGCTATAATAAAATATAAAAGTGAGAAGAGATAATGTGTAAGACACAATAAAGAATATGCAAAAAAGACGAAAGCATGTGAAAACATTGTACAAATGTTCAAAAAGAAGAAAAAATGCTAAATAAATGAAAAAGAGAAGAATATAAAAACAAAACAAAGGAATCTTTGACTAATTTAAAAAAAAAAGGAGAAAGCATATAAAAACATTGTACAAATGTTCA
>KB664054.1:4124967-4164082 GCA_000349025.1 Anopheles minimus | reverse complement strand
ATATAAAAACAAAACAAAGGAATTTTTGACTAATTTAATAAAACAAAGAAGAAAGCATATGAAAACATTGTACAAATGTTCAAAAAGAAGAAAAAATGCAAAATAAATGAAAAAAAGAAGAATATAAAAACAAAACAAAGGAATTTTTGACTAATTTAATAAAACAAAAAAACAGCAAAAAATGGACAAAGAAAAGATATGACTCGACGTAAATCAAACAAAATTAACCATTTGCTAAATCGATTTTTTCAGTATGTGAACTTAAAAAATCGAACTACAAGAAAATGTTACCGAGCAGAGATAAGAATCTCCGAAAGGCGATTCCGTAGTATCCCACCAGCTAGAAGGGCACACTGCCGTGTGCTTATGTTTATTAATTTTATAGACATTCGCGCGGACCCATTCGGCAGGCTCATAAATTCGGCAAGTTTGTGCCCCGGTTTCCCCGGACCTGGTAAGGGGAATTCGCGTCAAATTCCCCCAAGTTGGATGGCTTCATTGCGCAACAGTCTTTTTGGAGTTTTTATTTTATTTTTCCCGGCCAGGTTAACCGGCGGCTCGTCATCGTCACCTCCAAAGGGTTGGCCCCCGTCTTGGGTTTTAGTATTCCGCGCCGGACGCCTAATGAAACACGTGTTAAACATGACATTGCGAACCCGTACCCGTGGGCATCCTTTTTGCCGCAGCATCCTGCCGCAGCACGGCACGCAATTAGAACGCCGAGGATCGCGCGAAGAAATGACTGTTTTGTCGTCTTTCAACATCATAATTAGGGCTTCGATGTGTGCCCGGTTTGCGATGGGGGGGGTTTTAATTATTTGATTTCGAGTTCTTCACATTGAGGGCGAGAGAGAGAGAGAGATACGGTGGTGTGAATTGATTGAAAGACTGTGTATGTGTGTTTTAATGCTTAACTGTTTGCATTAACTCTCAACTGCACAGGACGATGGGAACGATCACTTCAAGTTTTTTTTTCCATTAGAAAGTCATCATGTTTAAAACGCTTAATTGTTCTTTGAGTCCAATATCTCATCAATATCTGAAACATATTTCAAGTTATAGTTCAATTATAGTTATTTTGAAAACACATCAGTTCAAAGGGAAGATAACGTTTTGTAAATTCCAATTCTAGACATCCTTCCAAAAGAATAATATTAAGTTGTTATTAGAAGTTCTAATAAAATTGTTTTGTTCTTCAGCTAATTGCTTATTAGTTCTATTTTTGGTAAAAAGGCTAATTTTGTGAGGTTGTAGTTTTGGACAATTTCGATTCAAATGCATATGTTTTCGATCAATAATTAAATCGATTATAAATATTCATGATTGTGATCAGACTTTCTATTGTCGTTCTGAAAAAAATCTATACGTAATTTAGAAGAAACGTTCTATTTAGTGATCCCCAAACATATTTTCCCTCTTTGCAAAGATTCCAGAATTTTATATTTTTTCAAACCTGAGTTTCAGGATTCCAAAATGGAATACTTTTAATTAATTGCAATTAATAACACAAATTCAAACTAGTTTATTGTTCGGTTCAAGCGTTCATTTACTGTCCAGTGGATAAATAATTAATGTGGGTTCGTTCTAGGCTTATGATATCTACGATGATACTCCAATTTCAATATTCCAGAAATACGATTGAAAAATGACACTCTTTTGGAGCTATCGGGTTAAAATCGTCTCCTTAATATCCTTTTATTAATAATTAATTGCTGGATAATTTACTATTTTGAGTTGAATATCAGGTGTTTTAATTTTCTATTTTTCTCCATAAGAGAGAATTTGTTTTAATTAGAATTGCGGAAGGATATACCGCAGGAGATGCCGGGATTCGATCAACGCTCTCCCCACTCTCCACACGATCGTGTTTGTTTTATTGATCCTCTCGCGCTTATCAATTGCGCCAATCGGTCTTCCCACACACGCTGCGCTAAAACTAAACGACATTCTACGTCGAGCGCATGGAAGGGTTACGCACAAGAACGCTCTGCTCATGCTTATGGAGTACCAGCGCCAACCGGAATGCAACCGCACGCTGCACGTAATTAGTTCTTGCTGTTAAATATTAATAAGCAAAAACGGCCAACGCGAAAGGCCGAGCTGGGCGAGCATTTAAAAATTGGGAACGAAAAGATAAATAAAACAACCCATAAAAACCCCCTCGCCTAAAGGAAACGGAATGAAGCAATAATACTAAACGCACCGCAAAGTTGTAAGAAAACAAAAAACAGAGCTAACCGGTTCCGGCTATTTCGCGAACCACATGCCATCATTGCAATCATCTTCCGGTTTTTGGTCGGGTGAGCAAAACGCGAGAAGAATGGTCGTGAAATAATCATCTCGTTGACAAAAAAAAACCCGGGAAAAGATGGAAAAGTCCTGGCGCGGTGAGAACCCGAAGAGCAACCGCTATCAAATGTTTCAAATCGTTCTACCATCAATTCATTTAAACTTATTTTCTTTTCCCTCTCTGCACTGTCGAATCTCCCACTCATCTTCGTCGGGTTTTTAAATGTTATTAATTCATGCTTCAGGTGTTTATTTGCATCCGTGGTTCTCCGATAGAGCAGCCAGCCCAATCATCCAGCCCAACTTCAACGCGCCTGCGTTTGGCTTTATTTACTTTAAACGCTAAAATTTATAGTGGCAATAAATTAGGAAATTATCATGTTTTCATATTGACGTTGCTGTAGCGCGGTTGTTCGCGGTGTAAATAAATGTGTTTCTCTCGGAGCTTTTTTTTCTTCTCTTCATCTTGGCGTGTCAAAACCCGCCAGAGAAGGTTTTTTTTTGTTTTCAGGGTAGCGTGATAGATTACGGAAGGGATGAAAGTGAGCATGAAGCGATTGTCATATGGCACATGATAGTGCTTGTTTTCGATTCTTCTTCTCAATAGTGGTTTGAAGATATAAATTCACCATGTTCGTTTCACTCGCACCGGTTGGGGCAAACGATGGGAATTTTTCTGGATGTTTTAGTGACGGCAAAGATGAGGACGCGCTGAAAGTAATAGACGCGAACGCGAGGGAAATCCCTGGAGGCTGGAGGCTGGGCTGAAGCAGGTGTGGAGCAGAACAGGAAACCGGTGGCCACCGCTGGGCGGGGTGCGGTTTTCATTATTGATTTTCATTCCCATCGTGTTCGGCGTTCGTGCGCGTGCGTTCCCTGCGGGGTCGCCCGGTTCGTGTTTCACATCATTAATGTATATTTATGCGCTAGCGTTCAAATAAGACCTAGCGGATCTGGCTTAGGCTGCAGCGAGGATGCTCGCTGCATCTTTTGTATGAAGGTGTATCTAGGCACACAAGATCCTGATGTGAAATGGGTACAGAAGAACCTGAAGATACGGAGATCTCCAGGATCTCTTCTCATCGCTTCCTTGGGCTATTAGGATCATACTAGGTTACTCAAATATCTTATATTCTAAAATATCTTCTAAGCAAGTTATCAGTAGCTTCACAGTTTCTAGAAGAGTTAGACACTACTCCCAACTGGCTCGTTTACTCAAAAAATCTTCACAACCTGGTTCTAAAGCTAAACCATCTACACAAACTTGCAGGACGACATTTTGACAATTAAGCTAAAATTACAAAGATTCCAGGATCTCTTCCTCAGACCTGTTAGTGGAGAGCAACTTATCTTAATATCTTAACAAAATAGTTTGAATCCTAGACGAACTACTTCGAACTACTCCGGACAGGCTTCAATTTGCTTAAAATTCCCACAACCACCAAAAAGCTCCAAAAACCAGATCCAAAAACTAAATCATCTCCACAAACGGAAAGACATCTTGACAGCCCCAGCAACAAAGCAAACAAAAAAGCATAAATTGAATGAAACCCCATATCGTAACGAGGCGACACGGCGTGGGTGTGCATGTTTACAGCGTTCGCGGGTTTTGTGGTGGGTGGCACACGGTTGATATCCGTGCACCGTTGCTTAATTGTTTTTAGTGTCGATTTGAGTTTTCGGGGTTATCGGTTGTATCGTCTTACACCATCACCATCCCCGCCGCACCAGCACCAGAAGATGAAGAATGTCCAAAGCGTGGTGTGGACCCTTTTGTTTTTAACTCCTCCGTCTTCCCCTTGGGAGGTTTCGTTCCGTTTGTTTACTTAACGAGTGAGATGACCATCACCATGAATGATCATGATCATGATGTTTGTCCCACCGGCTGATTAATGGTTCATAAATCGATCCCGTCGCCAAACCACTCGCGTGCGTGCATTCTGGGCGTCTTCCTTATCCGTTCTCTATCTTGGTTTGTGTGTTTTTTTTTCGTTTCTTGGGGTTCGGGTGGAATATTCAAACGTGGGAAATAAAAGGTAGCCACAGTGAAAGGATGCTGAACCTCAACGGTTAAGCAGTGTTTAAAGAGGTCGATAAGATTTTCTGTTTTATAACTTTTTTTTAGGTAGAATTTGGTAACCAGAAAACTATTACTCTCAATATTGTGGTGAAGGGATTTACTGGATCTTTAGGGTTTGTCACATTGGGGAGAGTCACCTTGGATGTATAATAGTACAATTCTTGAGATCCCCAAGAACCTGGGAGCAAAAGTGACAGCTCACTACCATAAGAGTCCTTATGGAAATTGGATCTTTATAGTCTTCAGTCAGATTAAAAAAAACTTATTATAGTCTTTCGTTATCTCTGTTCGGAACGGAAGGCGGTCCCCAAAAAGTCGTGAAAGTCCCACTCCTCAGGTCTTGTTGTCCTTGTTGTCCTTGAAGCTATCGTGAATGTTGGATTCTCTGTTACAAAAAGTTGAATATTCTTCACTTAGGGACTTCCTGTAAGAGTGTTGAGGTTTGAACTTCACAACGCAATCGGTAGATGTAGTATAGATAGGTAAGTAAGGGTGAGAGACCTCCACTTTCATTAGGGCATCTTTGTTTGGTACTACACTTTGAAGGAATCCGAAACATGAAGATCATGTTTGTGGAGTAAGTATTCTTTCGAAGTATTCATGTTCTGTCAGCTCGCAATTCTAGGCTGAGGTCTTTAAAGACGTTACTTCCTCGGTCAAAAAGACCAGATCTATTCGATGGTCACATCTGGGAGAAAACAGCTAAAATGAAGTATATATGACCTACATCTGATTTTGATTGTTTAGCAAAGCTAACACACATTTTATATCTTCACTATCACAGCAGTACTTTTTAAAAAGGTGGGTATTATTTAAGCGCACTATAAGTGAATTTAAGATAACATCTTTCAAGCGCGATGATTATTGGAGCGGGAATAGAAATCTTCTCTCTTTGAGTGCGAGCGGAGCGTGCTCCCAACTACACTAAAGACGGTACTGCAGATAGCACACGCTGTTGACCGTATTTATACTATTCGCTTTCCGCCAGGATTCACATGTATGGTTCCGTTCGCTGCTGAAATACACAGAAAAGAGGGAAATATGATACTTTACGCTGGCAAGAGCCTAAAGATTCGACATGCCTGATTTAAGATTCCGCTCTCTATTGTTATCGTTCATTATTATTTTTTTTTCCTGCTTCCACCGTGTAAAGCCCTTTTATGTTTGGCAGTGCTTTTGTTTTCGCCTAGTGTTCCTTCCCGGTGCGTGTGTGTGTGTGTGTGTCGATGTAATAAATGAGGGATGGAAAATTTGTCGCTCGCTGTATGTACACACGCCCGCTAAAACTAAACCCCCACACGCTGTTCAGTTGCAGGAGCATTATCCTGTTGGGTTTTTTGCTGTTGTTTGTTTTGCATCAAATCCATGCTGCAAGATTCGGGAAGGGGAATGAAGAAGGTGGAACTGGGAACTGGTACACACACACACACACACACACACACATCTCTTACCTGCCATATCAAATTGCAGTTTGCTGATTTAAAATGAACTTCGCGTCGAATAATGGCAGGTCCGCTGACGTTGACGTGCCCGGGTGTGGAATGGTTTACGGCGTGTCTGGCTCCGTTCTTCTCATTTGCTTTCGTACCGTAACCGTTGTTTTTTTTGTTTTGTTTTTCTGCTGTCTGTGTGACGGTTTACGGGGCAGCGTTTTTCTTCTATTTGGCAGGACCCGCAAGGAAGAAGCCGCACATTGGACGGTAAACATAACCGCACATGAAGTGGAACGCGCCACACGCGGACGTATATGGGCGAAAGTGCGTGTTAACATTGTTCGCTTTCCGATTAAGCATTTTATTGGCGGAGGATAACAGTTTTCTTCCCGTTGTTTACTGTTTCTGCTGTGTGTCGCATTCGTCTACACATTAGCCAAAACGCGACACACAAAACCCGGTGAACATCTTCTGATTCTGGCCCTGGGTGGACACCTTTCACCGATTTGAATATCGAGTTTTAATCGAACCACTCCGATTAGGCGCGCGTATACCGATACCTGCTGTGCATTTCTCTCTTTCTCTCTCTCTTCCTTCCTGCTTGAGTTAGCAAACGGCACAGCCTAACGCCTTTAAACGCACGGCTGCTCGGGAGAAGCACGAGAAATTATGAGCCCAATAATCGTAAATTGGTTTGTACGGCCGTTGAAGCTGTCAGCGTTTATTGCCGCACGTCGGGCGCTCGAGAGCGTCCTCAAAACCCGTGCAGACGGTTATTAGCCCGTCCGATTATAATATTGCATTTCGGGGGAGAAAAAAAAAGAAGGTACCTGTTGGGTTGATGTCCACACACACGCGCGCGTTTAAGAATTATTTTGGTTTGTCGTTTCGCTTCGCCCAGCTCGACACACCGATAACGGACGCCGATAAGCGTGTTGACAGAAAAACAAATGAAACGGAATGGAAACAAAAGAAGAGAAAAAGAGAAAAGAATACGAAAGGGGGAAAAAAAGCATCAAAACTGATGGTAGATGTTTTCAAACAAAACATTTGCGAAAAAAAAGCACGATTCGAACAGACAAAACGGATAATTATCGGGAATGGGATTTTGTGTATGTGTGTTTTTTTCTGTTAACGTAACTGAATGTGTTTGTTTTGGGGAAGATTTTGACACTTTGTTTCACTTTTTTTTGGATCCGAAAAAATGCTCGGTACGCTTGGTGGTCGAACTATTTGAGAATAACTTCAATTGGGCTTGTTCTGCGTTGATTTAACACCTTTCGGGAGATCTGAAGATAAATTGCAATGCATTCGGTGTAGAATTTCCCGGTTAAATAATTTTCTGCCCGGTCTGCCATCCTGTCCAATTCTCGCGAAATTTTCTTTCCCCTACTTCCGATAGACAACGATCATTCTGCACTTCTTGGTCCTTTTTTTTCATGCACAGGAAAAAAAGGTATTGAATCGTTTATTTTAAATGTAAATTTGCTTACCGCTTCTGGCTAGCTTCAATAGCTTCCCATTGCTGCACACGATTGTGAATTTCACAATCACTGTCCAACCTTTCCGTACATTCGTTACCCTACCGTCGGTTTTGCAACGTGGTACACGAAACAACGATAGCGTCCATTTTCACTTCTACACGTACACTTACATTCTAGTAGATTTGATTCGTTTGTTTTGATAGCGTATTGCGACCCAGACCGAGAATTGCTGGTTGTACTACAGTGTTATCTGTGTTGCATCATGCCCAACATGTCCCAAACTTTGCGTAGTTGGGCCGGAAAAAAAGGAACGTAAGCCATAAAAGAAAAAAAAAACCGTTTGCGGTGCGTTTTGCCACACTCTGACGCTTCGAGCAGCATTTGTCAAGTAGTGTTGGATGTTTGGTTTTAATTTGTCAAGCTAAAGGAAAACGTCAGATGCTGTGAGGCTACTGGCAGCGTCTAGTACCTGCCGTTGCTTCTGCTACAGATTTATACGGGGTCTTCGAATACTTTTACAGGGTGTTTTAATGGTGTCAACCCTTGTTCCCCCCCCCCTCCCCCGTATACATCCATTTTGTTTAGTAGATTAAAACACCTTTAAGATATAAGTTATCGACGAATTAGCTTAGGGTATATAGTATACGCGCATAATAATTTAGTACCTCGCTAGAGTTAGTAGTACGTACGGTCTCTCTCTCTCTCTTTTTCGAACTCTTCTCTTCCCTCTTAGTGCCCTCTGGACAGGCGAGGCAAGTACGCCATGCTTTTGCACCGGTTCCCCATCTTGTACACCCTTGTTGCTTAGCCTAGTCTGTTCTATCCTACAGCTCCTCGAGGCAACGCGAGTTCGTGAGCATGATCCGCGTCAACCGCCAGACCTGCTTGGAGGCGTTCTCGAGCGCACCGGGCGACTTGCCCTTGAACAGGTCCATGTTTGGCAGGAAGTAGTGCGGACACCGGCGACACTGCAGGCAGGAGATCAGCTGCAGAAAGATCCCGTTGATACGGTCACCCATGCAGTTCTCGTCCCACTCCATCTCGCGCGGATGCTTCTCGCACTCGTACAGTAGCAGCGTCTTCATCACGTAGGAGGTGACCGGATTGCCGGGCAGATCGAGATGCCGATCGCGCAACGTCTTCAGGATGCTGAGGCACCGCCTTCGACAACCACCTGCGAGAAATGGGCGAATGTGCGGGATTAGTGTTGTGAGCGTTATGACAGTTGGGTGTCTACTACTTTCAGAGATGCTGGTGCTCCAAGAAAAATCCTTGAAGACTTCTTTTTTTACGTAGAGTAAGAGCAAAGTAAATTAATATTGATGAATGTCTAGAGCCATCAAATAAAGAATAAAACTATTTAATCTTAATCTTTTCTTTCGTGTAACATATTAAACGACTCTCTAACAATTTGCTCTCCTCCACCAATTAATGACGACCGCAACGTTCGGGGCAATAAATTGTATCTAACTCTACTAGCAAGTAACCTAGCCCGGCCAAACTATCACCATAACCTATCCATTCCGCCACTATCAGTAACGATAATGCGCTCGGCTATCTTAATGTGGATACGAACGTTAAGCGCGTAACGACGGGAGCAGTGCTGCCAACGCGATCGCGTTTGGCTTTAATCTCGCTATCAACACGCATTAGCCCGAACTAGTTGTGGGGCGCTGCCTGTTGTTTTTCGAGATGGAAAGGTGTCTGCCTCCAGCAAGACAAAACAGTGAACAGCGTTTTGCAATTGATGCTCTACATCCATTAGTGGGGGTTAATCTTTGACAGTTTGTTTTTAGTACTCGATCTAACGATACACCATTATCTGTTTTATCGGTCGTTTTGTTATTTATTGGCCGGGGGGTTTTTCTTTTAAAAAAAGGTGTTTTAGATAAGTTTTGGAGGATAATAAAAAAGTGTAGTAACTGATTGAGAATTAGAGAGTTTTCTTTTGGTAAAGGTCTAAGATTTTATATAACCGTTGAAATAGATATAGCGCAAAATTTCCTAAAAAAAACAGTCCATACATTAAAAAACGGACGGTTGTCAACGTGTAGCTCAATTTTGCTAACCTATTTGTTGTTGTTATTCGTTTATCAATCAAGAACAACATGTTCGACGGCATACGGTTTTAAGTTTGTTATTTCTTTACAAACTATTGAATATGATGATCATGTATATTTATTATGGAGGTTCAAAATCATGGAAGAAGGATACAAGACGAGCACTTTCGGAATTTTCGGTAATAAGAAATTAATGAACAGTTTTAAGCTTTTGTTTTCTGAAAAAAGTTATAAAATACACTTTCACAAACACTGAAAAAATTAACCAACACCAAACGAACCGTGGCTTTACAGCACCAGTGGGCGCAAAAATATTCCACGAGAGAAGTAGTTCTCTTCGTAAACTTTGGGCTACTGATTGAGAAATTTCGCGCTATGTTTAGTACGACGTTTAACGAAAAATTCTAGCAGTAGTCAGTTACCTTGTAGCAGTTTGTTTTCGGCTTCGGTAAAGCTGAGCACCCAGGCGTCGCCCTCCATCGCCGAGTTCTTCCCCTGCAGGGCGATACACTCCTTCGACAGCATGTCGAAACCCTCCGTCTTCACCTCGGACACGATGTTCGGATGCGGCCACGGTATCTGTGGCAGGGGCCAGTGCGATGCGGACCGTGGCCAGAGACCGGCACACTTAAAAGCGGGCGTTATTTGCACAATGATGCGCTCCCGGATCCGCAACTTCACCTCGGTCGTGTCGGCAATCATCTTCACCGAGTCGCGGTACGAACACTTATCACAGGCCTGGGCAACGAGCGTCTGGAACCGGGACCGTATCTTCCGGGCGGACAGATACCCGGACGCGGTGATAAACTCAACCCACAGCGACATGGAGCGTTTGCGGCCGTCGCTCAGCTTCAGCACCGCACACCCGGGCAGGGTACCGTCGTCGACGAAGTTCAGCACACCCATTTGGTTGAGGTAGATGATGATTTCGAACTCCGTCGGCGACACGACCTCGAGCCCGTCGTACCGGCCGTTGTAATCGTTGAGCGAGGAGATGAAGCGCGGTTCCTGCACCTCCACCTCCTTCAGCACGTCCTGCACGACCCGGCACACCTCCTGGATGGTTTTGTGTATCTGGGCCTTCCGGGCCTGCACCCGGTCGGCACAGTACTTGTTCATCTGGTAGATAAGCTTCGACTGCACCGCTATCATCTCGGGCGGGACGAGCATTTTGGGGCAGGTTGAAGCACGGGAGGAACACTCGGGAGCGAAAGCGACGTCTCCAAAACACTCTCTTAATCTAGGATGTGTCTCGTCGTAATGTTTGGACGAGATTGGTGCAGGTGGCCACACATGGAGGTTGTAGCGATTTTGGTTGATAGGCTTGATTGGAGAGGGTGGGCTTGATACTGCAGTATTGACACGTGTCCTCCACTACACTAACAGCTCACAGTTACCGGTGGCACTATCTTGGGTCTCTGCACGCCACTCTCACAACAACAAAAAAACAAAAAACACTTTGGCAGGACTTTTATGATCTTCCTATCCGCACTCTCAGATCTTCAAGGATTTTCCACAAAAAACACCACAAAACACACACAAGAGCACTTCTGAGCACTAATCTGTGGTATGCTTCCAATAAAAATACCGAAGCGTATTCCAGCAACGAACCAAAACTATGTCCGCAACGGCCGACTCATCGTTCAGCGTGCAGCGTTACCGACGGAATTTCGACGACCCTGCGTACCCGGCAACTACTCGAACGTTACTGACGATGTTGCGCGTCCGTTGCGGTTGCGTGCAGCGCAAACGTACCGGTTTCGCGGTCGCGGTCCACGATTCGTGGAACGGCTACGCACCAACCCCCTAAAGATGCGTGTGTGTGTGTGTGTGTGTGGTGGTAAACATGGCAAAGGATATACGCGATCGGGGTGTTCATTCCGTCATTTGAGACCACGCCTACTTTAGGGGTTGTGGACGCGTATTCTTTCACCCCGCTGTGGTATTGCGTGCGTTAAAACTCACCCCACTCTAGGGGGTTATCCACTATAGGGTTGTGTGTACGGATGAAGATGAACCCACCACTACCACTAGTGTGGCGCTGTACAGCGACCGATAACTTTCGTCACCGTCCTCTGAAGTCGATCTGGGTGTAAAGATATCCAGAATAGCAGGAAGTTTTGGATGTAAACTGTAGAGCAAAACCGAGACGCACTGTAGTGTGTACACTAGACCATCTGAATGGGCCTGATAAAAATGAACTCTTACCGAGACGCGGGACGCTTCCGTCTCCAACGATTTGAAGTTGAAAAATGGATGCTGGAGGCTGTAGAAACCATGTAACTCCCCGCCTTAAGTTTAGCAAAACAGAAAGAGGGGAAGGATTGGCTGCACGGCAGACTACCCGAAGGAGTGTTCGTCCGGGGATGGCGTGGTGTGCGGGAAACGCACGGAAACGGTAGCGAACTTTAAGGAGATGTTAAAGAGGGCGAGATAAAACTTGAATAAAGTGTTGATGATGACGATTTTGTATGGTTTTTTTTGTTGCTTCTCCCCATTCTTTCTTTGCTCTGTTGCTGTTGTTGTCTACACCGTTCCTTCCCGGAGCCTCAGGTCCTTCGCTTGGTGACTTGGATCTTTTCCACCACATTTCTACTCGACACCACATATCAAGCGACGTGTGGGACGACCGGGTCTCGGATGTTTGGTTTTGAGTGAACGATACTGACCGCACGCGCGCTACTGCCTTGTTTAGCTGTTTGCACTGTTCCTCCTATCCAGCGCAAAAAACCCCTATTTCCCTCCTGGGAACTCGGCACCGCACACTAAATTCTGCTTTATATGGCACATTCGGAAGGAAATTATGGCTACATTTTACTGCTCCGGTTGTTCTCCGGAAGCAAACGAAGAAATAATTCTCCCCTGCATCACCCCTACCATACCCCACTCCCCCCGAACCCTGAATGCAACATTTATAGCATGGCGTGTTTCTTTTTTTTCTTCGTGCTCCTTCCCGTCGTCACAAAAAAAGGATTTATTGCTGTTGCGTGCGCTCCCCACATACAAAAGCAACCAACAACGAACGAAGGAACGAAAAAAAAACATGTCTGCCATGTTGGGATTTTTGGGACACAAAGGGGCAAAACCCACCTCCCCGCTCCCACACGGCATGGCACAGCGAACCAATCCAAACGCTGCCGAAAAAACCTCGGAAGGAACTGGGGCGACCTGAAATTAAACTATCATAATTGCCACCCTCAATTAAGATCATCTCCGCACGGGGGAGTTGCTTTTATCTGGGAGCTGGGAGCCGATCCGATCGCAAGATGACGGACGCGGACGCCGAATTGGACCATAAAACCATTCCCATTCCGGCGACTGGGGACTGTTGATGATGGGAAGCAGTAAAACCAGCACTTTGGCATCTGGCAGGGTAAGGATGAATCTGGGAGGGAGGAGGAAGGGGGTGTCGTAAATGGGTAAAACAATCGCGATGGAAATAGACCGTTTTGGGATGATTGGCAGAGGAGGAATTTACGACATGTTTGTCGCCGAATGCCTCCAACGAATCGTTCTGTCTTAGCAATGTCTAATAATAAAAATGTCAATTCTTAGTATATCATTAATGTTCAATTGTTATTATAGAGTTATCTGTTTCGACCAGTCGAATATCCTAATTCGGGCGTTCCTGAGTTTTGTGTTATATCCCAGAAGTTCCTGTGGAACTTTTTTTTTAGTTGATTTCTTCCAAAGATTATTCGTGTCCTAGCAATGTCTAATAATGGGAGAGTCTATTCTGCTGTTGCTATAAGTTTATAGCTTAAGAGGAGTCGAATATCCTACTGGGCAATAGAATACTCAGCAACGACTTCAAGGGGTTCCTGCCCAAGAAACAATTCGTATTCATTCTAGTCTCAAGCATGTTTTATTAAAGTTTTATCATCGGTGCACTACACCAAAACAGTTTTTATATTTTTATAAGTTTTAAAACACTCTTAAGATGGCTAGAAGACTACTCTTTAAGACTAAAATGTGCGAAAATTGGAGGAAGATTACATTAAACGAAAGAATACAAAAACAAAATGCAAAAAATGCACAAGAAATCCTCTTGTCAGCAGAGCACAACTGCATCAACTCTGTTCATAAAGTTGTTTACATTTCTGCACGATTTTGACAGTTTGTGTCTTCATATGTATGTTAACACTATTTAGTCTTCATCTGTGCTTCCATAAAACTTCATAGGCTTTCCATTACATCGTATGTTGCACCACAAAACTTTCTGTACTTTGGTATTTTACTGCTTCACAAAGAATAATTAGTTTTAAAAGGGTCACAACTATATTCTTTTAATCAAAAACGAGGTAAAAGAGTCGCCAAGCAAGATCTTATGTTCTTCATGCAAATGGCATCCCTTATTATGGCCAACATTTGTTCATCCATATTGAAATTTAGATCAAGCATGTATTGATTTTGTACGCAAATTCAGTGATAATAACACCTACAACATATTTTTTATCTAATTGGAGGCATTTAATTTTTTTTAATTACCTTCAAAAATAATTTTGCAGCATTTAATTTCATATTAGTGCGGCACATAAAATCTTTCCGAAATATCTCATTTTCTCAATAAAATTAGCATGGCAAGACTTTTTGCTCAAGCGCAAGTGATCAAGTTCCATCGAATCTAATCTCATCTGGATTGCTATTTAATAGTTGGTGGATATATCAAGTGTCTTAGGTCACTATGTGACCTTGTAGATCGTCTAGACCAGATCCTAATCCACGTCTAAACTGGCGAAAGTAGTGGAGAAGTTCACACCAGTTCAGAATGGTGTCCAACCTGCAATAACAACAGATAACGTTGTAGTTTACAAAACATAATTCGCTTGTAATATTCGGAGATGTGCGGTACGAACCTCTTTCTTGCGGTTGGTTAACTTACACGGCATGCTAACTGGAACTGTTGCCGGACGATGTGTCGTGATCGTATCATCTGGTGTGCAAAGAGGAGAATGAGGGAAACATACAAGGCAAAAACAAAACAGCTCCAATAAACAAAAAGAAAACAATAAACTGGAAAAGATCCTACTCACCGAGAAATCGATCGAGATGATCTTTCCATTTCGGACAGGCCTCCACGTCTGGTGAGGTGAGTCTATAGAGGAAGAATAAGCAAAAAAAACAACACAACCACCGGAGTACCCACAGGGCACACCGGGCAGAAACGAGGCGAAAGTATCAAATTTCATCCAATTAATAGACACCAGCAGCTCCGGAGCGTTTTGGTAAGGAAGGCTTATAAAAAACACACGCACACACACACATACGAGCGAGGGAGGAAACGAGCACAACAGAACGTTGACAGAATGATTCTGTGGCGGGCAATGTGCACGTCCACAGACATTTTTTTGTTGGAGCAGTTGTGGTGGTGAAGGGGGCTCATGCTGTTTCTAACAAAAAGGGTACAGAATCGTCCGAGACGCACCAAAACTAGCCGTTGACGGTGTAACTCCCCCGCGCCGTTGCTGGAAGAGAAACAAAAAAAAACAAAACCTGGACAGCAAGTCGGAAGGTATGCCAAACCTACAAGATGCCCAACCAACGCAACCCGACGACGACGGAATGCCCCCACAATCTTGATGGCAAGTCCCCCCTCCGTACGCAAGGCGCCTGCACCCCGTGGCTTTCTGTCTAACGATTTCTTGTGGCATTTCTGGACGACCTGCCACTGGACCACCGGCCACTCGCCTGTTCTGCACACTGGCCGCATGACGCTGGCCGGTGAGCTCTATTTCACCACTCACAAACGAAGCGTTCAAACGTGCAAATGGATGGGTAATTTATTTATACGACAATAGTGTGCAAGTTTGCAAGTACGCTTGGAATACAATGTTAGTACGATCAACCTATCCTTCACCACGACAGAAGCGAAGATCGGAGAGTTGGTTGCGTGAATATCAGCATCCTCTTTTCCTCTGCTTCACTGTTTCTTTCTCTTCCATTTCCAACGCTCCAACGGAAGATAGCGGGCGAACGAAGAGAGGGAGCTAGATAATTTATTAAATATAAATAAATGGGACACTCGCTTATTAATCATAACCACCACCACCACCAACACACACTGTCGCTCGTATAGCCGGTTCGTGTATCTCCGTCGGTAGAACGGCCCCCATCTCGCTTTCTCCTTCGCGTCGGGACGGCTACGTCGGATGATGTGTTTAGACTGCGCAGGTTTCGGAGCACCTCCGGTGGTAATCTTTACCCGTGCAAGGTGTTTGCCTATCTCGTGATGTAAAAAATCGATCACTTCCAGCTCGGTTTAGCTTCTTCACGTTTGGTGATGTTTTGTTTTGTTTACTGAGCTTCGTTTTTTAAAGGTTTTATCGTAAGCGCTGACACACACACACACACACACACACAGATTGGGACAAGATTTTACTGTATGTCAGTTTTCGACAGCCACCGGCATTTGAAAAAGCGACGAAGAAAAGACTAGTACATCGGTGTACACCGGCCGTGATGAAAAACGCGTGACATCGAAAACACATTACCGGGGGTAAGAACGTGCGCCGTTTGCCGGTCCCGGCCAATAATCGGAACCTGGGCTGTAGGCTCGCGGCTTTACTTTCCATGGCAACCGATAAATAAACATTCCATTCGAGCACCGAAACGCTGCAGTAATGGATCAAATGTGGACATTAATCAAGTGAACGAATGCGCAGCGGTTTTTTTTTTCTTCGTTCGGTGTGTTCGTAGATGGCCTGGGGACCGTGGTTGGATTTAGACCAGTGAGTTATTTGTTTCGTGTGCGGCCGCCCAGCAAAGAGGTCAGGTAAGCAGCGGCTAGTGGACGGTCCATGCCACCAGCAAGATAAACCGGACGGGATCGCAGGTAGCGTGCGAATGATGAATCACACAAATTCATCATAATTGATACTTAACTTTTGGAACCGCACGCATAAACGCGTGCAGCCGCTTAAGTAAGGGTGAGCCGAAATGTCATTCGCGTAGCACTTCCCGTAATGGATTAATCTTAATGTTTTGTTTTTTTTTTTGAAAAATATTACGCAGCTTCATTTTCCGCCGTTTTGTTCACCCATCTGACAGATGAGCTGCAGCAGTTCTTGAGCTTCTTTTGTTTGGTTTGTTGGAGCAACAATTCGGGACACTCTAACCAGAACGCAATAATTGGTGGGAAACGCAACCAATTTTGTTGGCTAGTGGCGCTAACCACGTCAAAAACCCAGCTGCTTCGGAGTGACTGGGTTAAACAGTGGGGTAAGTGAGTTCAGCGCATCGCATGCGCTTATTAGCGCAGGAAACTTCCACGCCACTCCACGCTGCGGCACGTATGCAGATGGCTGGTGCCGTATCTGGTGCTCCGGTTATTAGAAGCTTGATCTTGCAGAATAGAGCATTCTGGGCGCATCGATCATCTGCTCGTTAGTGAGCGAGAGAGAGAGGGTGGATGGTTACACAAATCATAAACCTGTATAACCGCAACAGTTTTCGGTAGCATCGGGCAGCAATCAACGGAGCCCTTCCTGCGGAAAAGTACACCACTCGTTATGGAAACGGTGCCCGGTGCCTGATCAAACACCCATCAGACGTACCAGGGGCGCTGATTGGCAACGGGTAGCCGTCCCATGCCGGTCCCCTTCTTACCCCCACCCGAGGTGGGTGTGCGTTTAAGTGCATGCCACTTTTCAAAAATTACCCAATTTCCGCAGACCTGTTGAAAGCAAATAATGTAATTATGCTCGTAAATGCAGGCGAAGGAAAGCGAATGAAAAAAAAAAAGAAGACAGAACAACAACAAAAATCGCAAGTTCCCACTCCGTCCGTTTCTGCGTTGCACGGTGCATGTGCAATTACCCGGCCGGTACCACCCTACTGCATTTGCAGTTGGCATCTCAAAAATCTGTTTGCAAACAGTTCGGTTAACAGCACTGTCGAAACGCACTGCTTGGAGCTGTTTATTTTGGGTCTTCCCGTTTCTCCACGCCAACCCGCTGGTTTTCGCTCAGGACATACGCAGCTAGAATGCATCATTACGCGATGGTTTCCACTACCAAAGATGCTTCCAATATTCTGGCCCTGGCTAGCAACTGTTGGTAGCGTTCGTGGAGGGACTCCGTATCCCCCGGAGCACTGTGTTACGTCCAGCAGTTTTATTCCTGAAGCCACCGACACATGGTGGATGGACAGATTGGGAAATTTCACCTACCCTATCTGTGGGCTTTCACCAGGAAGAGCACAAGATTGATTTTGTTGCATTAAAACAAACAGTAAAATGTTAACCTCATTGAGTTTCGCGTAACAGCTTGATGTTTGAGTTGTTGCGTCTTTTTTGTATCAGAATTTGAGGTTATGAGGCAAAGGATGTTGGAATTCGTGAAGATGAGACATACCAAACAGATGCAAGATTGGGGATCGATTAAGATAACAATAAAGAAACAAGTAGAAGTGAGACCTTTTCCGTTGCACCCTTCTTCTCCGGTTCCGACCGAAACGAGGAGGAGCATGGGAAAAAAAATAATTCGAGAAGAAGTAATTAACCGCATGAGATGAATCTCATTTTCCGGCCAACTTGTGACAGGCCGCACAAAGCATAGAGCTCCCGCTTCTCCACTTTTCACTTGGGGAATGATGTGCTGGAGACCGCTACCACGCTGGAAAGACAACCGGCCGTGTCGACTGCCGTCTCAATTTCTCCCATTGGTTCGGCATGAGAAATAGGCGACAAATGTTTGCATCAATTTCAACAAACAAAGCATAAATCTTCGCTCTGCCATCCATTTGTAACCGATTCCGGGAACCGGTGATGTTACGGAACGCAACGGCTGGAGCGAGCGCGATAGAGAGAATGAGAGAAAGCGAGTGGAAAAATATAGCAAAGCGAAAGAGCCCTTGCGTCCTCTAGGGTCCTAAGAATAGATCTCACGACCGACAAATGGGCTACGGTTTACTGCCACCAACTATACCGGGAGTGGGAGTTCCGAAAGGAAAAAGGTTTGGACGAGGACATCGGACGTTGTGAGGTGAGTGGGAGAATTGTAACAAAAATCTACAAGTTAATATTTTATGCCTCTAATGCTTTTTATAATCATCGTAAATATTATTTTTATTTTCTCAAGACGCGACTCCTAACCCTCCCGACAGCCGGTCCCTGCTACACACGTCCGGGGTGTACGTGAATGAACAAAGTGATCTTAAAGATCACGAACAGAAGAACGGTCACATCGCGTGTTTGTGCGTGTGGGAGAGAACATGTGTGTATGTGATCGATATCGGCGCCCAGCGACGACACGGACGGGATCAGACGCGCAGAGAAATTGATGCCATTGCCAGGAACTCGAGCAGAAGGAAACAAATTATACGAGCAGAAGGCAACACACCGGTACCGACGGCTGGGGCACAACGATATGAAGAACAACGCAACGAGCAAAACCCTTGACAGGAGTCTAATGAATTAGAACGGTGACCGGACCGAAAACCGTCAACTCTCGACGTAAATGGCGTCATCGTGCGGTAAGCCACACCGACGTCTCCTTCCCCATGTGCTGCAAGGGGGGAACAGAGATTTAAGTGAAATAATTAAAAATCTATTTCGAAGGATTTATGAAAGTGATGTGCCGGTTACGATCGTGAGGTCTTACGAAGGTGGGCTCGGTGAAGAGTACCTGCATAATGGGACGTGGAGCGGGATGAAACAAATCATCTCAGTAGGTTGCGAAGATAAGCTCCGAACCTACAGCAGATATTCATCTTGTAGCAATGATTTATAACATCATTGAGGTTGATATACTGTACAACGGGTTTGAAGTAATCACGGATGCAAAATGTGATATCTTGGTGACATTTAGGCATCTTGAAAGAGAACTCTTCCAAATCGTTATTATTCTCTCATTAGTATACTCCATGGTATTTGGATGCATTCTGACAGCTGTTTGAGCGATCTCTGGAGATGTGATGTTCTCGGTATCCCGAGAATGTGTTCTTGTGAAGTATGTAGCAATGTCATTGATCTTGTTGTTATGTCACGGATATTTGATACACAAATGTGTATCTACGGAATATCTTGAGGAATTCTTGATGTTATATGAATGACCCAAAGTGTCGAGGACTGCCTGCAGATATATACTAAGCATAATAGTTCAAAACGTTCTTGGAGGCATTTCCCTCGAGATCTTCTAACCGAAAACCCCTAACGTTGCTCTACCCAACCATCGCTAACGAGAGATAGGTGTGGTTCCGTGCGCGGTGATAAATAAATAGGAAATAAATTGCCGTCAACGACGGTACTGTACGCGGCAGGCATTAAAAACCGATCGTTGCTGTCAGCCGGTCCCGAGTCGGAGGACGCAAGACGCGGCGCCAGCCCGCAAGTGCTCCGGGCACGAGTCGTGTAACGACCAGGATGCAACGATGTGAGAACATTTGTATCATGATTTTTATTTGAAACCTTAAATACCACTTAGGATTAAGATGTCAAAGTGGCTTAGCGCTCCCGCGCATTCCCGCGCACGGTGTCTCGGTGACTCCGGGCTTGTGTTTTTTTGCCCGACGGTGCGCAATGTATCCATCTTTCGCCTTGCGTTCGGTTTGCGCACCCGGGTTCGTATGTTTTATTTCCCTCCGCTCGCCGGTTCCGGCTTCCGGACAGGGAGTTGGGTTATATTTGCCGACCCCGGCTGCTGACGGTGCCACTGATTAATGGCCGTGTCGACAGCGTCATCGACCGCATTGTTTGGCGGTGTCCCAAACTCGGGACACTCCCAACAGGTACTGTCGGGTGGGACGCTTCTCTCGCGGAGGCTTAACTTTTTCTTCCCCTTCCCCTTATGGTCCGCAGTTTGTGTTCTTCTTACGACCACCTATCCACGGATCGGAATTGGGGATTAATGCAATCATTTTAATGCCTTTCTTTAAGCCACTGGGATGCGCTTCATCTGACCGGTGTACTGCGTCACCAGCCGTTGAGGAAGCGAAGGTATTTAACGCAAATGGAAACGTACAACGGTCCATTGGTAGGCAGCTATTTGAGGTATGCTTTACGCCACGACCCTATCAGTTTGATATCTTTGAGGAGGGCGCGATATCTGCGCAACAGGATCGGGATCCTAAAGGTTCTGGTGCGCATCAAGTTACGGTTTACAAGCTGTCAGCTATATCGTTCAACTTTGCTGAGGGGTTTCCGATCGGATTGATTACGGCATTCGGGGTTTTGATGGATCAGATTACCTGGCCGGCCCTTGGGCCTGGGAAGAATAATGTCAGTACAGCTCTGCAATAAAATGTACACAGCAATGACGACAATGTGTGGAACTCGCTAGTACAAGATCGCGGAACGCCGAGTCTGCGTGTGGGCTCACATGTCGAGCAATACATGCGCGAATGTTTCAATGTCGAATTTTTCAAGCATCTGTCAAATGCAAGTATTCACGTAACGAGTTCCAGCGGAGCTCCAGCAATGTTTCAAAGCTGGAAGTCGTGGGACATTGCCCAGACCGAGCCAGAATCCGCAGTGATCTGTAACAGGGAGTATCCGATACGATACCGTCCCGTATCGGCTCGATCTCGATCTCGTCGTTCGAATGTCCGCGACGATAATGAATAATAACACCCGGCGGATGGAAAACAAGCAACCGATTCTGAGAACCTTCCCACAGGTAGGACGATGACGACGACGACGACGACATCGAACCTGTCCGTACGGTTGGAAATTGATCACTTAACGAAAGTTATAGATTATTTTATTTCACCAGTGACAGTTGTCCGTTCCGTAGCTGTCAACCCACGGCCGTAACCCCGGTACATGCTCCCAGCGCTTGGCCCCACACGTCTGCTATCCGTCCCGTCCCTTCCCAACCGTTCCACCTACACCCGGTGCCCATCCCCGGGTACGATCGGTTCCCATAAATGAGGGCTTGTTTTGCTGTCACATGTGTGTATATAAATATATAAACGAGTCCAATTAAAGGATTGACTTTGGAAGTAAATTAATTTAAACGACCAATTCAAAGCTAACAATAAAAGGTAAACAAAATACGAAAAGTTTAAATTATGGAATTATGCTAATGGTTTCTGTTTTATTTATGTTGGTAGCGTTATTTTTCCGCTTTTGCTCTGTCCGTTGCGTTCGTTGCGTTTTTTTTTTGGGAGATTCGTGATCTCTCTCTTTCTCGCTTTTATGTAGGTCTGCGTCGCGCACGTTGCCTTTCAACGCCGTATCGTCGTTACCACCAGTGAGTCACTGGACTATGAAATCCATATGGCTTGCGTACCTCCACCGTGGTCTGCGACATTTGGGAAGAGCCCAGGCAAATCGATCCAGACCAAAACGGTCCACGAGGTGGAACGGGTTCGAGGGTCTCGAATCAAATCAACCATAAACGATGGGACACAATAACGAACCTATCAACACTACGGCTGTTTGTTGGATTCTACCACTCCACAGCCTATCCACAGGTCGAACCCGAGGTAGGGAATTGATTTCAATCATTATCTCATTGTTATCTTACACATGGAAGCCCAAAAAACATGCTTCCCAGCCTCACCTAGGTTAGATAACTCTGCGTCCACCAGCACCAGCAGGAACTCTCTCTCTCTCTCTCTCTGTCTCGGGCTGGTGAAGACGAGGGAAGTCCCCATGTGGCAGGCAGTAGTCACCGAAGCAGCAGCCGGTTACGGGAGATGAAAAATCGAGAAAAGAATAATCTAAGACAAGCGAACCTTATCTTCATCTCATAACCTCAACTTGCCGAACGTTCCCCGACAGCTTCCTTGTGCTGGTTTCCGTGCAGCAGCAGAACCTCGTCCGCACCAGCAAATAAAACACGAAAAAGAAATACTTTCGAACTGTGCCGGGCGGAGGGAGATCCGAACGAAAAGGCTACCTTCCAGTAAAACAATGCCCATGATACCCCGGGGAAGGAAATAGAAGATCGAAACAAAACAAAAAAAAAAGCACCAGAAACAGCGAGAAGCAAACAGCTCTCGTTCCATCTGACAGCTATAACTTACTTTCCTTCTGGCATGCGGTAGAACTTTTCGTTTTCAATAATTTTAATCGGTCGCTCGCACTCTTTCCCGCGCACGCGTGTGTGTGAGTGTTTGTGGTGCAAAATGCATCACCGTCCCACTCACACTGGACGATAAATTTCGTTTCACTATTCTTGTGTTTGTGGGGAGATTCTTATTGGTTTTTTGTTTACGATTGTGTCTAGTTTCTTCCTCCACACGATCCGAGCGAGGGCCAGTTCTTTGCCGGAGCATCACGCTGAACGTGCTTAAGTATATTTGATTTTTATCACAGAACAAGTCTTCCTAAACGCGCTGGGAACGCTCGGAATATATTGCTGCATTATTAATCTCCCAGTGTCTGCCTGCGTATGTCCACGCACGGAATGTGCGCCAGATAAGCGAGATACGCTGGACATTGAATCGCCTGAGCTGAAGAGTTCCTGGTAGCACCTATCCCTACACCAAGTTGGATTAGTGCATTTAATGATCGGTTCGTGGTCGTTGGTGGATTTTATATTTTGCACCATTTTTATTCGATAATTAAATCTCGACTTGCAAGGCAACGCCCCCGGGATATTGGACAATCAAAGTGAGTGCATCGTAAAAGTTGCTCCACAACCGAGCGTACGGAGCACGGACACATTAAATGTTTTGGGAATGTCCGAATGGGAAAATAAAGTAAAGAACAAGGAAAAAAACCCCACCAGGACATTTATTAAGCTATTAAACCTGTGTCACAAAAACGACGGATGGAGTGTGTCGAGTGCAGGAACTTTGCGAAATGTCGATCCAGCTCCGGATTCTGCTGGATGACTTGGATCGTTTATCTCAACAAAAAAAAACACACTGGAAACAGACTCGGGGCGATATTTAACACATACTGGACTCGATCAATAATCCTGCTGATGAGTGAAGTAAGAAACTTAAAGACGAAGGACAGCTACCAATTAGTCGGTACGGGAAGCGACATATGATACTCTGGAGGTGGAGGAGGAAACAAAAAGGAACAACTCCGTACGACTCCGTACGAAAATGAACATGCAAAACAGCTTATTCCCACCATTCGGCCGGTACCTTACCGAGAGTGAAGGTTTCCAAGATTTAGCCTGACGGGTTGCTTGGGCGATGACCATTCGTTAGCCGGATCGTTTGACAGATCGTCGATATTGGGGAGAGGCTCCCTGTTTGGGGTCTCAGCAATGGGGGTTTCGATCCCAACCCTGGTGTGAGGAGCACGAGAGGAAAAAAAAACGCACGATATCTTCAGGATATCTCATCGAAATCCGCAGCCTAATTGGAAACTATCATAGCAATAGGCCCGGAGGCCCCTAAGGCGTGACAAGCGCGCCTCAGCTAATTATGGGAGCTATTTTCGTTCGCCTCCAACATTTTCGGACGGAACCGGTCCGAACCCGTTGCTGCTGTGCTGCCGTCTACACACCGTTCCAACCGACTCCTTCTCCTCGTGCTTCGTGACACTTCTTAAAACAAAAGAAGGAAGGGAAGGGAAGGAAGTCTGGGGGGGGGATAGACGGAGACACAACAGAAACTGCTTCCAGCCCCCGGGATCGGAACGCTCACTTTACATGAAGGTGTCTGTGGCAGTCGCGCTTGATTTGTGATCCTGCCCGGCTGGATGCGACTTAATGAAAATCAATTAATAAAATGTGTATGGATGTATAACTACAAACCATTCGTAGCTGATACCGTTGGAAAACCAGATGCACCGTACGGAGCAGATGCCTTGGACGCCGCTGGAAGGGTGAAGCCAATATGGAGCCCGCACCATAACAACTCCCCTTTCCCACTCCACCCCGCTGGCTGAAGAGATGGCACACGGAAAGGGGTTGGAAGCAAACACCACCGAAGGAAAGCGAGACCCAGAAGAGAACGACAACCGTAACATGAGCAAACAAATAAATCGAAAACTTATCTAATAAAATACCGTAGTTTACGATCGTTTAATGCAAATGGCTGTAAAACAATGAGCCCCGTGGTAGCGTTGGTTTGGGGTGTATCGGGGTAACTGGAGCCGTACTGTGACGATAACGATCAGGAACTCCACGCGCGTCTGAGCGACTGGTTAGGAGGGCGCACTGTTTGGGAGCATGGTCCGGAACGGGCAGGGATGATGCGTTGACTGCATCGATTGAATGGATTCCTCGAGCGGAGTCGTGGTTCCCTCCCGAAGTTCTGGACCTGGAGCCCAAGAATAGAGCCTTCAGAGCAGTTGTGGATTTGATGTTTCTATTCTAACTTCAAAACGGTAATCCAAAAAAAAAAAAACTGAGGAGGTGATGTATGTGACAGGTTCAGTTTAGAATTTCTCAAGAACTCATTAGTAGCCTTGTTATTAAATGTCGTCCAATTGGATTACCTTGGCCAAAAAAAAACCTTGGGAACTCTTAATGTGTTGCAATAGAAGCGAAGCATTAATTTTGATGATCCAACAACATTGGAGTGGACGTTCATCATCACCACAGATGTGAAAGTTCAATCCATCCCCGCTCAGGTACGTGGAGAAACGTACCAGCTGCAAAGATGTTGACGCTCCGGCAAGAACCCAACCCGATGGTAGGGAACAGAATAACCCATCGAAACCTCACTAACGCAGATTGGACACGCACCGTGCACGGATGAGTTCGTGGAGTTGCCGGGCTGAGAAAAATCGACCATCGGGAAAACCTGGCCCGAGTGCCATTTTTCTTCACCCGGCCAAAAACCACCATAGGCATCAAGTGACCATAAATCATAGCCAAATTACTCTTCACCACGCGAAGGCACCCCGAAAATTTGTGCCGGTGTCGTAGCGGGTGAAATAATTTTCCATCGCCCTGAAAACCCCGTTGCGAAGGGTGGAAATTACTTCTGTGACCCTTCTGCCGGTTTTCGGGTGGTGCTGGTAGCAACCGGAGATGGTACGCGACACGGTCGGTGTCGGATGGTGTGATGAGATGTACTTACGATCTAATGGTTGTTTTGTATTGTTGGGGTATTGTAAAAAGATTCCAGCGATTGAGGCGACACTGAGGAGGTAGAAATAAATAATCGGAAGGTTCGGGTTTGTTAAGGGTATCATTAAGATTTAAGTGTTTTACCTTTATTGGTAAAAATGTTGCAAGAAAATACTCTCGAAACTCAAAAGATGAACATGTACTCAAGTTCTCAGAATTCTTGGAAACAAAATGAATTCTACTTTGCACAGCGAAACTTCATTACATTGTTAAACATCTTAATATGGGAGCTAAGGTTATGGATGTAAGGCACTCTTCAGCAATCCAATTCTGTTGCTACATCCACACTCCACTTTACACTCAACCCCTCACGCAGCCAAAACCGGCAAAAAGACACGGTACAATTATTTTCATTTCTTTAATGCACTCCACCCAACGCATCTAATGTAACATAATCAAATTTAGATCAAGCAGAACCAGTGCCACCGCTCTTCAGGGAAGTTGTCATGTTTAGGGGTGAACTCTAAACCCCTCCGGGCCCGGGGCAGAGGGGGAAAAAAAGGAAAGAAACAAAAAACATCCGGATCCAATTTCTCGTACGCGGGGAAGGGAGCGAATTTTCGCACACGCCGTTACCGGTGGTAACGTACCGCCACCGTAACCCAATAAAAACACCCGACGGGTGTGCGTATCCGGGCGGAGATGGATTAACGCTCGGTGTGTGTGTGTGTGTCGAGACGGACGATACTTGCACGTCAACAGTGCGTCATTAATGTCACAGTTGCCGTTGTCCGTATCGTTCGGTTACTATCGCAACAGCTAGAAACGAGATGTCCTGGAGGATTGTTTTTGTTTTGGGGCAGAGCGTCATGATGTCTGCATGACAGCTTCTCGTCGAGATTGACAGTAGCGATTGGTGAGTGTGAAGATGGAATGATAACAGAACTCCGTGCCTTATCCATCCGAACTCGCCTGTTCAATTTGTCACCGCACGGAGTAGAGAAAGTAGACAAAAAGAGCATCTACGAAACAAGAAAAAAGTTGGAGTACACGAGATGTAGCTACCAGTTGTTGAGGGTTATCACCCTCTGCAAATCTCTACCAGCGGAAGATAATTAGACAATCATCACGAAACGAAACCCAATTTTTGCAACGCCCTCCGTCACAACTTTTTGTTGAGCAGAAGTCTCGGAGGTCCTTGAGATATTCGATCTGTATCATTGCAGGGATGCATCTCCTCACACCAAGTTAGTCAGCGGAATCTGCACACATCTTCAACGTGTTTCTGTATCTCTCTACCACCTCCTCCTTCAGAGTTACCTGTCAAAACAAATTCATTCCGACAATGCGCATCTTGTCGCATACGTTACCGGGTCATAAAGTACCCGGGGCGGTACCGTTTTCGGGGCTGGGCAGTGTTTATACACCGCAGCCACTGACTACCGGGTTGCGTTCGGTTCTGCCCATCCAGGCTTCCCTGCGGTGTGCAACGGCGTGGGGGGGGGAAAATTGGGACACAAGGCAAGTGCGGTCACCGCGGTCGCGCACAACAACGCGACGGGGTGCTTTTGTAGAGTTTTATTGTTTGCATGTTATCGCTTGTTATGGCACTTTATGTTCTCATTTAGACCGTAACTCAATCCTTACGATACGGCCGGACGATGTGCCGGAACGGCGAAGGAAAAGGATACAGAGTTGTGTCGATGTGTGTGTGTCTGTATTCCTTTTTCTTCGGTTTAAAGAGAAAGAAGAGATGAAGGAGACGATTTTTTTTGTCTGGTGTCTTCGTTTCTTCCGTAATGTCTTCAGATATTGGAGAGACAGAGAGAGTGAGGTAGGAGAGCCTCAAGAAGCAGCGACATAGCAAGAACCCACCCCAAGTCGTAAGGATTCAAGGTCCCGACCGAACGGGAAGGAAACAGCATCAAAGTCTTTGAAGAAAATGTGCTCCCCCTGTTCGAAGATCCCATTTCTGGTGGGTCCCTCGCTACCCTAGCCGTGAACCATTGTTTCGCTGACACTCGTGTCCTGGACGTCGATTGGAATCGCCGGAAAGCCCTCCAAATAGCACACCGCTGCGCTGATATTTGATCCAACAAAGTCCACCTCCTCCGATGCAACCTTACCCAGCTACTCGCCCCATGCGAAGGCCCGGGACCTTGTTCGGCGAACAAACCCGATCTTCGCCTGCCTGTCACCTGTGGACATTTTTCATCCGTAATTGATAATTTATCTCTGTCAAAAGAATTGCGACAGTTCGGACCGAGACCGCTGCTAAAAGGCAAACCTTCACTCCCGAAACCGGGTACGAACGTATGCGCACAAGTTCTGCCTGTGTCCTTCCCATCGCTTGGAACGCACCGAAGCAGACGACACCGAAACGTGCGGTGGGGTCCGTTCGGGGAATGAATATTAGATAACATGCACACGCAGAAAACATGGACAAGCAAACGGAGAGCACACAGAATTGAGGAACAAAAAAAACAAACTACATGAAATCCACCAGAGACCCAAAGAGCGGTCGCAAATGTGGCGCGGTATCTTCATCGCTGTACGTACATCTCTTCCTACCCCCAATAGTTCTCTTCATACAGAGCCGCACAGGATCTCCGGTGTATCTTTGCGGTCGCGATACGACTTCCCGGGGGGAACGGAATAAGGGGTCGGAGGAAGTAGTGAGGAGTCTTTGGGGCGACCCTTTAGAATTCCAACCCTGTGCTGTAGGTTGTCGTTGAAATCGAAACTTCACCTCGTGTGCGAACCGTTGCAGGTTTTTTTTCTTCTGTCCCAGCGTCCCCACACCCGTCCCTCCTGGAGGTGGCTTTGTTTGTTTGAAGTAATTCGACGGCGTCGCGCAGGATGCGATGAATCTTATCGCCATGGTCATAATTCTTGACCGGATGCATTTTTTGGGTCCGTTTGACTTCGCTGCAATGTGTGTGTGCGGTTTTGTTTTTTTTTTCGACCGGACACCCTGGAGAGGGGAAAAGGATCCAGCAATGGAAGAATAAATTAAGTCAACGTGTCCGGTAGGGGCTGGGATGCAATAGGGTACAGATAAAGAATCCAGCCCCGGATTGGAGCAGAAAGCCTTGAGTAGTTCGATGTTGCATTTTAAAATAATCCAATAGTCGTGAGAAAACAGTGAAGATATCTATAAGATACGTAATAATTCTTGAACAATCTAAATACAATTGTGAACATAAAACAGTGGAGGTGTCTATTACTACTGACATAAGGTTCTCAAGAACTTTAGAACAATCTTGAAGAGGTTTTCTCTTGAAAACCTGAAGAGAGGAGAGGTCTATTCCTACTAGAGACATAAGGACCTCAAGAATTCTTCAACAATCTAAATACAATATCTTCAATAGAAAACAGTGGAACTGTCTATTCCTACTAGAGACATAAGGATCTCAAGAACTCTTCAACAATTTGAACACAATATCTTCGACAGAAAACAGTGGAGATGTCTATTCCTACTAGAGACATCAGGTCCTCAAGAATTCCTGTACAATCTAAATACAAAATCTTGGAGACTAAAAGTTTGGTGTCAGATATTAGATTTGAGACATTCATTGGAAGTTCCAAAGACCTAATTTAACCTGTATAATCTTCTGTTCGAAACGCCTTGGTGGACGAGAATTAATTAGCATCCCAACTCAGTATTGAAGACGAAGTTGAAAGTGAACCGTAATAGAATCACCGAGTAAGAGCAGTAACAAACAAAAAATAAAAACCCAAAAGGCGAAGTCACTAAAGCTTCCACGCTTCTCCACAACCTGCAACATAGAAGGGTGAAACGTTACAATAACTAAATGTGAATTTAATTTAGCACGCGATGGACGTATTTCATTTTCAATTTCATGCAAAACAGTTATGAACGGTGGGCAAGGTTTCGGGTGTGTGTGTCTGTGGCACGCACTCGCGGGAACTACAGCACCGTCCATGACACGCCAACCGAATGTTCCCCACCGTCTATTTCGGTGCGTGGTTTGCATCGAGCGTACCGTGAATAATTGCATACAGAGCGCTTGTTTATTTTGTCTTTACCTTTTGAACGTTGCCTTTTTTGTTTTGTTTTAGTTTCTGAGGGGGTTAACTGCCCCGAAATGGTATGTATCTATTGCTTAAAGGTGCCATTTTTAATGGGTTTATGTAAACAAACATGGCCTTAATGGGGATACGGTTTAAGGGGGGGTTGGCGCTTTCGAAGGGACTGGTGGAGCTGCAGAAGCGCTTCTTAAGCGCTGCTTAGTAGCTCCGTTCAATTATCGAAGGTATATTAAATGCAAAACATAGACTACAACAAAAAAATCAACTCCCAACCACTTCTTCCACAAAGTAAATAATCACGATCAGAACTTCAACCGCTCCGTTTAGATTTAACATGACACTGCGTTTAGTGCCAAGTGCAGCCTGCCGAGGAGGCAAATGGGAAGGATATTGCACGGGTTACCCCACGGGTAATACTGCTGTTTGTTTAGCTTTCACCATATCTTGCACGCTGCTTATTAACGACTTCCTGGCGTGCACAAACTGACACGGTGCGAGGTGAAAGTGATTGCAACTTGCGAGTGCGTGCGACACCGACACTGTGCGCTCGTTAGTGGGAGCATTCGAGTGCGATTGGAGGTCCTGGCGCTGAAGGTCGCGAGCGTGACTAAGTTATGCAAATAGAGGCCATTTTTTCTCTTAAATCGGAGCTCATATTAGCGTGTGCGTGTGTAGGTGAAGGAACGAAAGAAAGTATACTTATTTGCATTTTTTTAAATTTATTCTAACATTTGACAGCTGTCAAAAATAATTGAGATGTATTATTATTTCAATTAATAAGGTTTTGAGCATGTCGAAAATCGTTTGTAAATGTTGTTCATATTACGATTTATGGGATCGAATATAGAATGTATCGTTTATTTCGCTAATTCATACATATATTGATGTCTCAGACCACGAAGAGATTTAAAATGACAAATTTTACAAACAAATTTTATCACTTCATTTTTTTTATTAATGCAGAACGGCCTTTTAGAATCATATTTATTCATATAAAAAATCTAAGATCTGTCTAAGATCTGGTTTAACTGCCTTTTTAATAAAACAGCAAGAAACTATTTTTTTATTGAAGTAAAACTGTCATCAAATGCAACATTGTTGTGCGGAAGATGAAAAAGAAAAAACTATCACGAATATGTCGGTGCAATGCAGTACAGCTTCCATTGCAAATAAAATCCTGTATCCCCGTTTTTAAATATGTTCCTTTTTGGAGGAAAAAAGAGACAGTAGTGCGAAAACAAATCTCTCCAAAAAAAAAAGGTACAAAAAGCAGCCCTTATATCGTCGCCGACTTGAGCAAACTCGAGGGGGTTTTGCCGACAAAAGGGCTGCAGAATCGATTTTTTCGATTCCGATTCCGTCCGCCGCCGAGTTGAGTGAATGATTTATGCTTATGATCAATTTCCACCGCGCAGACGCATACACACAGCCCAAAAACCGTTCCGTTGGTACTCGGTGCTTTGGTGCCGTTCCGGATTGGACGACACCGCTCCGGTTCCGTTCCGTTGTGCTAAAAGACTCCCCTTATCGCCCCTCTCTTTCTCTCCGTCTCTCTCTCTTTCTCTCTCTCTCGGTGGAGATGATGTTTGGGCGGCATTTACAGCGTGCGCCACGCATTTATGTTTGCACTGCCTCATTTTCCTACCTTTGCCTACCGGTAATGTTCGACCGTGGCCAAACGGGGTGGATGCAGGCGAGAATAATTTCAATTTTTCGCCTGTACCCAAGCAAATGCAACATCCATTTCAGTCGCGGATGGTACCGGCGCCACACCATCCAGTGCGCATATTTACGTATTTAAATCGCTTAATAAGGATTAAAATATTGCGATAATATAAATCTCCCGGCTGGAATTATTTGATTACTTCGATCATGTTTTGGGCAAGCTGGTCGATTTTTTTTTCTTCTGTTGTTTTTTTTTAATATTCTTCCTCCAGGCAGCGATACAACAACCTTTCGCATGCACTGGAAAGCCAATTGGGCACGGCGAAAAAATGCCGCTGGCACCGCGTCGACGGTGTTGTACACCGGCGAGCAAACAGAAATATTTTTCCATTTCATTTTCATCTAAAGCGACTTAAGTACACCGATAACTTATTGCTTTCTTTATGCCCGCTCTCCTCATTGCGGAATCTTTATTCATTTTTTGGTTGCCATTTTTTTTTCTTCCCCTTTAACATCTCCAATGAAGTTTCCTCAGTGCATCCTCGAATGAATGTAGGGCTTTGTTTTGGAAGATGAAGAAATCTTTTTTATAATACTGTTGGATTTTGGTTCATTTGTGGTCGTAAATTAGACAATAACTTAAAAAAAAGATTTGTGACATTTCTAGACCAGAAATCCTCAGGTTTTTTCAAGTAGGCTCCCAAGTTCTGGGTTTGATTTTAAGAGTTCCTGGATCTCTGGAATACAGGACAAGATGTCCATGTTTGTTATCCAAAAAATGATTGATAAGAATCTTCTTAGAACTCCCCAAAATAGGAAGAATTCTACAAACCCGGTGATATCGCTAGAAGTGGCTTAAAGTTCTTCAAATCTTTTATAAATAGGCAGGAGTTTACGACTCTTTAGACCAAGAAGAGTCGGTGATAGAGATAATATACGAATGGTTTTCTGTTATTACTCACAAAGTTTTAGCTGATATCTTTTGATTGTTCCAGATCTCAACACTCGAAACTCAGAGAAATTCGAGACTCGGATATCTCGAACGTTTATAAAAAGTCCTAGTCTTCCAGTTTGAGGAACGATCTTTATCTCGCAGGTGATGATAGATTGTTAGCAAAAATTTGAAGTCTACAAACTCAGCACTCTTGGTGGTAATGCTCAGCCATCTCCAAGATCCCCAAACGATGTCTATGTCATCAGGCGTTCTCATGGTTTGGATTAACTTGTGGAAGATTGCAATGCTAAATGGATGCAAAAAACCAACAAGTTCACCGCGCGTGTGCTGTTCCGCCAACCACACCAAACCGATGCCGGTTGATGACGAATTTTCCATTGCAGAAAGGGTCTCCTCAGACATCAAAGGTAGCGTTGCCGCACTGGCTGTTCGGTTCGTACACGGTACGTTCGATCATGTTCATCCGCTCCATGCTCCAAGGGACACAACCTTACCGGAATGTACGGGATATAGATGCACCTTTGTGCCCATTCCTTCCAAGCCATTATGCTCAAATCCGCTGCGCTGGGATCTATCGCTGTTTTGTTTCATATATTGATTTAATGTTTCGGTTCGGATTTTGATCGAGTCGATACATTGGCCGCTTTGTTGTTGCGCCATTTTTTCTCCCTTATCTCTCTCTCTTTCTCTCTTCCAAGCGTTGCAGAAGTTTTCTTTTCTTAACCCCATCGTTCCTGGCGTTTTCCGTGTGGCAGGGCGAATGTGCTCGTTCACTCCACTCGTCTGGTTGCAGTTTGCGACCCCTAGCCGCATGTTAAAGGGTGCGCGTCGTCAGCTTTGTAAGAAGCCGCCAGCCCATAAATCTCGTCCGCCGTGCAAATAAATGGAATACCGACGCGTACCCGCGTTTCGCAAACTCCCACCCGTGTCCCGAGTTTTTTCCGGTGACTTGCAAAGGGGGTTGTTCGATTGCGTGAAGAAGCCGATCGTTTGACACATGTTGCTGTGTGGCAAAAACTGCATCGGGAAAATGGCAACGCCCCGATGGGGGCAAGTTCATCCGGAAGGGTTAATGGAAAATTCTCTCCCCGTCTAGAGCACTCGTTGTGCGTTTGGGGGGGACGACGACGACAACTGTCACCGAGTACGCAACTGCTGTCAACGTGACGCGTGACGTTTGCACGGCACACTCAGCTGTCAGTACGGTGGAGCCAGCGTTGCGTTAGGAAAAATCCACTCCAACTCGATCGAGCTACCTGGACGTTTCCCAGCGTCTCACAACCACATAACGGTGCGCGCTCCGTCATGGTTCGTGGTATTTTCGAAGGAATGTTGTCAAAAAATCTCGTGTGGTTCCGTTAAGAAAAAAACACACACACACACTCCCGAAAAAAACGGCGAACTTCAACAAAGACACAAAACAAAAAAGCCTCACACGACTGTTCGGTTGGCACACAAGTTAGCGATGCGTTTTTCCACCTCTCCCCCCCTCCCCTACCCCCGTTTCCCTTTACTCCCTTTCTGCCTGGAACCGATGGAAAGAGCTGAAGACGGCGACAATCAGGCTCATCTCGCGCGGTGGTATCGTATTTCAGGTTCCCGAAATCTTCAATCTGATGGGTTTTTCCCCCCTGCTGTTCGGTTGGAGTGAGAAGGGAGAGTTTTTGGGGTGGAGGGAGGGAGAGGAGGAGGTATTTTTTCTCCCTAGTTTTCATTTCGTTTTGTTTCTGCCATGTGAAGTGACGTGCTGTTCGGCCGCTGGACGGAAGAACGGATGCGATAAGCGAGATAGTGGCATATCAATAGCAAGCAAACATCATCTGAGGGCCTCACCACGATCGCGTCCGGAAGGACAAATAAAGGCCAAAAAACACGCACACAGAAACACATAACAACCTGGAGGCGTGTATGGAACTTAAAGACAGGTTTAACAAGATTCATCCGCCTTAAAAATCAGTTTTAATTTTAATTACAATATAGCATAATAATCACCAAAAAAAAAACAAAAAACGCAACAACAACAGAACTATCTCAAGAATGGGCATGAAAGCCAAAACGAACAGAAAATCAACACATAACCTTCCGCTGCTGCGGTGTGCGGAGTCAGGTGAGGTGAAGGTGGATTAGTGTTGATTGGTAGATGATCTGGAAGCGAGTGCTGGGGACGTGCGGACAAACGAGCAGCACGAGAAGTTGGGGCTTTATGTTAATTCTTCCTTACGGCTTCGCAAATGTACCGGCAAACACTAGCAAAACCCACCGACCGACAGGCTACAGTATCTAGACGCCATGGTGCAACGTTTCCACAGCGCCAGAACTGCCTTCATTCCTTGCGGGCTTAACCGTCAACAAAACCAACAGACAACGGCTGTGAGAACGGCGCAGTTCCCGGCTAAAACGGGCAAATGCGGAAAAGAACAAGACACCTCACACACGGCTAACTTGAACTCTCTGCAGTTGCATCCCAGTGCATCCCAGTTGACGCGAAGAGAGGCGAAGCAGAACAGGGAGGTAACTCAAAACTAACAAAAATATGCCTTTCGGTTTTTGCAAAAAGGCGAAACTCCATCCAGGGCACGTCCACTCCACGTACGTCCACTGCATTTCGGGACTTACCTTGGCAGGCATGTGTATGCAGACCGTCTTCGCCAACTGTGCGTTTTGCCTTTCCGCGTAAGATGTCCCGTAAGAAATTTGAATACAAAACCGAGCGTGCAGAATTCTTCGACCAAACAAACGACGAAGAACAAACAAGAAGTAAAACAACCTTCCACACCATCTCAAGGCGTACCTGGGCACGACGATCCCGTGTTCGGCACGCTCGATCCCGAAGCGACGTCCCGAGAGCACCTTCGGGAGATAATTTATGGGACGATGAAGAGGAGATGATTGAAAAATTAGGGTGTAATTATACATCCCCGCATGGAGCGGTGGAACCATGGTTCCAGGTTCTCGTTTTCAGATGTCGAGACCCGAGTACGCCGGGTTGGGAGTGTGGCGGCGGGTTAACGTTGTCACCTATTTAAGGTTTCAACCAGTACACCCGGTATCGGTGAAGATTCGATTAGATCGGTAAGGACGTGGATGGACTATCAGACATCGAATCGAGAAGACAGGATCTCAGAAGTTCTGAGATGAATTTTGGAAATAGTGGGATATTGGGAGAGCTTTAGGCTAAGACATCTAAAAACCTCCAGACACTCTAAAATACAATTTGTTTGATAAGTAACGAGCCTCACACTTGCATACGGAGATGTCATCTTCAACGAATCTCTTGGACAGAAGGTACTGATTCTACTTCACGTTTCTTCACGTTTAATTAAGTTTCATTAACCAGATGTCCGGTTCGATTGCCGATCCGGTCGTGACAGCTGTGCACATCTGTTCACGGTGTACCCAGTCGCGTTAGGATCGCTATTTATTATCACAACCTCGGGACAACCCGTTCGCAATACTAATGACAGTCGACATTCCAATCGGGCCACTCGTATTGCGCTTCCCGGTAGCGCATCTCCGCGTTTAACCTGCCCCAAAAACTACCTGTTTTGATCGCGCACCTGGTTGTGATCATTCGGGTGGAAACGATAGGGTTAAGAGAGCCTAATATGACGCCCACGTCAGCTCGATTTGCGTCAAGTTTCTCTTCTTCGTTTGCTTGCTGTTTATCATTGATCGCTCGCCCTCTCCGTCTACTACCCGGTGCCGCGTTCGAGGAATACCGCTGCGCTGGCTGGCAATGATTGATGATCGTATCACTTCGAAATCAAGTCAGTCAGTTCTACATCCCCGGGATGGATGGATGCGTGTCCATTAAACATCTATCACGCACTGCCATTGCTGATGCTCGGAGCCCAGTGTGGGTGAAAACAAAACCCAAAATTAAGCAACTCCAAAAGCCCAGCTGTGCAAAGGCACTGCCGGTGATGGCGCTTGAGAGGGCAAAACAAAAAACTAAATCACCTCGAGATATCTCGGTACGGTAGCATTCTTCGATCTGACAGCTTCAGCTGGAGCCTTGGAGTATGTGACATTGCTTCTTTCTGAAAGATGAACCTGATTGAGTATAGTTGACCAACTTTGCAAAAAGAAGGAAAAAACAACCTCAACAAGAGTAAAACACACAAATCCGATCACCGATCGTGAATGCGCTGGCAGAGCATTCGACATTATCTCTGGTTCCATTTAGTTACCACCTACTGCTATTCGTTTTACATTCCCGTTTGTGTTTTCGTCCATTTCATTTCACTAATCATCAATTTGCATGCTGTGCAGCAGCGCTGGGTTATGGCGTGTCCTGGTCGCGGTACCCACCAAAATGTGCGAGGCATTCCCAGCTATCGGGAGGTTTCGAACTTCAATGCCCAGCTTTTGGGCCTCATTCCGGTGCGAGCGATCGCAGCGAGAAGCACACCGGGTTTTTTTAAGCGAGAAGAAGAGATAAAAGGAAACCCCACCGTACAGCGGTGGATCCTGCGGTGATGTGTTTGTTTTAGACCTTTATCGTATCCGGAGCGCTGAGTCAGTCAATCAAAGTTGACCACTCCGGCTCGAACTCGTGACCTCGTCGGTGATTCGTACGCCTCTCTGGTACTACTGGTTCCGAAGTCCGAGTGTTTGCTCAAAGTCCAAAAATTCCTGCCCAACCGGCCAGGAATGCTTCTCGTGGAATGGGGGTAGAGTTGACGTCTTGAGAGCCTTCATCCCGCGTGACTTCCAGCTGATCGTACGAGGACTTTGGCCACAAGTGCTTCCAAGGCTTTTGGGCACGATCGAACCGGGAACGCTCCAGGGATTTGATTGATACGGGTGTGCACTGCGGGCGGCTTCAATTTGAAAACATTCCGCCGGATTGCAGAAGCTGATTGATGACATACGGACATACGGACGGATGAGGTACGGCGGATTGGAGGCGCAACTTCAAAGACTCAACTGCAACGATTTTAGGGAAAGTTTTTTTTTTTTAGAGAAAGAGTTTCGTTTTATTCCACTGCTTCGAACACTCCGATGCCGTTTGTTTATATCTAGCTGTTGATGGCAAATTGCGAGACCTTACCACATATGCTACCAAGGTTACCTAGGAACAGGCGTGTTTGTTTTGTGCTATAAAACTGTGTACTGTACATTAAACCTGCCGCCTGCAGTTACTTTTTGCCCTTCTTTTTCTTCTTTTGACCTTCCGGCCAGGCGAATCCGCGCGACTTTAGCACGTCCTGGATGTTGTGACAGATGTAGTAAGCGTTCTCCATTGCCGCCTCGTTAAAGATGTCCCCCTGGAACTTGGACGACTTGCCACCCTTCCCCTTACCCTTCTTGCCTTTGCCTTTTTTCGGTTTGGCCTCCCCGTCCTCTTCGTCGCCTTCCTCCGCTTCTGGCTTCTCCTTTGCCGGTGTGCTTGACCCACCGGCCGCTCCGCCGCTACCACCCGCACTGGCACCGCCGGACGTATCCTTTGCTCCCTTCTTCTTTTTGCCCTTGCCGCCCATTAGCAAGCGCACACTCGGGAAGATGTGGGGATGTTACCGCGCCCAACGATGCTTTTGTACTGAATCAAACTGCTGAGTTCCAGGTGTTTGCACATCAGACACACAAATAGGGAGAAATCGATCAAACAAACTTGGAAGTGTTGCCTGGTAACGCACAGTATGGCAGGTAACTTCACAAGCAAGTGTCTATTACGAGTCCCGCTGAGTTCCAGTGTCTCCAAAATCCAGACGCACTCCAAGAATTTTTGTTGAGTGCTGGAGCACCCCTAATTTTTTTGTATTATTCCTCAATTTTTTTTTTGGGCGAAGATACACACGGAAAACCCCATTCATCATGGGTCGTGAATTGTCTTCACCCGTGCACCAGAGTCCCCAATTGCTGGGGGTACGCTTCACGCCGCGCAAACCGAAGGGGTTTTTTTGTATAAATATTCATGTGCGAACGTTCGGTTCGGCTAGGCGGGCCCGCTTCGATCTTATCGGGATACCCTTCCACGTCCGATCGGGCAATAAATATCGAAATTAAATTTCGTCCCCCCCCTTTCCGGCACGTTTCCAACCGCTGCACCCGTTTCCAGGCGCTGTCATCGATCGGAGCGGGAGCAACCGGTACGAGCTCGTAATTCTTTTCGCCCTTTGCGCGGCCGGTGGTCCGGTTCGGTCGGGCACCGGAGCAACCGCAGCACGATGCGGAAAATCCTGTGCATCTTAAAAATGTTTGTCTCGGGCTTATTTGATGCGGAAAATGCCGCACGAGAATTTGCTTTTCAGCGCCTTCACTCATTATCGGCGTTCGGTGGCGACTCCTCTATCTTTATGATATGGGAGGGGGGGTTGGTGGAGAGAGGGGGAGGGAGGAAGGGAGGGTAATCATGAGCTGCGAGAGACGCACTTCCAAGCTCGCATTGTCAAGTGAGCAGGATAACCACACAACAACAACAAAAAACCCATAGACAGCGGAGCCCCTACGGGATCGTCTTGTTGGTGCCGTGACCAGGATCCACGATCCGAATTTTTATCCCGCAACCGATAAATCATGCATCACCGCCTCAACTATAGCCTGCGCAGTACTACCTTTGCGGTTGGTCCTTCTTTGGTAGGAACGGGACGGCTTTCCGTGGCAAATCACGCGCCATCTGCGCCATCGGCGGCCACGGTAGGGCTGCCGTGTTGGAAGATTTATGAGCACATTGCCACCTGAACCACGGCGCTGAAGGTATAGATCCTGCCATTTTCTCCCCCCCAAAAAAAAAAAACACACACACACAAAAACACCATCCCTTCAAGGTTGATAAACTCTCGCCGTAAGGTCGCACCGTAATTAATCGCCATCGTCCGGGCGAGAGTTGGCGGATTGACCCGAAATCGGCTGCATGACCTGCAAGCAACACACTAAGCCGCAGCATCCCGAACGCGGATGGGATGTGCAAGTTCACCACACCTCGTTACCTGGGACGGAATCGCCCAGTATATGCACCGGTGCACTTGCTCAGGATGTGTTCCCCAAAAAGGTAAACCCAATCTTGCTGGGTGGTAACATACTGCAAGGTGGAAGGTGTTGAATGGTGGCACGCCCTACCTCACCCGAAGCCGTCCCAGCAAACAAGGCCGTCTAACAAGGCTCCACAGCATACTGCAAGAAATCAGAAGGCTTTGCTAAAGGAGATGCGAAAACCTAAAAAAAAAAAAAAAA
>KB664054.1:4067437-4119492 GCA_000349025.1 Anopheles minimus | reverse complement strand
TGAATTGCATATTACTTTAAGTTTAGATTTAAGATCATAGTTATAAGCAATACGGCCTGGCCGTAACTGATGAATAAAAAAAAAAATCTGCTTCTCTCCTCCGAGGCCGGTTGTGGGTTTTGCACTCGAAAAGATACGATTCATATCGATTGGAGTTTGGTTGATTAGTCCACTCGTTCTATTGGAGAGGAATGTGACACAGAATTAAATAATTTCCATTGATGACACAGCCCACAATGGTAGGAATTACTTGGGGAGTTGATTTTATACATTTCGAACTTCTTCAAATATTTATCATTTAACTGAAGATATACGTTTAAGCTTAAAATATACATCACATGGAGTGACTACACAACTCCTTGGAATATAATTTGCGCAACAAGATTTGACAACTTCTAGGAAATATTATTGTAAGAAAGAAAGATCCTATCAAATATACTATATATCTAGAAAGAACTTGTATTAGACATTCATCGAGATGTCTACAGGATAGCCTTAAAGCTTCTCCTGAAACTGATTTATGTAACTTTTTTTTAGGAACCTGAGATCTCATCTTCAAACATCTTTTAAAAATAAATAGAATGTCTCCTCTCCTCATTATTCGTTATTTGTTGGAAATTCCCTTCGAACTCAATTTTATTTCTTCTGAATTCTTTTACATGTAATAACGAACAATATTCTGCAGCACGTAATGTAAAAGAAAGAGTATAAAAATATGAATAAACGTTGTGATGCGACTCTTCCCGATAATGACACTTTTTACCTTCGTGTACGGGGTGCGTTTTGACAGTTGCACTCGCTCTGTTTATAGCGCAGTATTGAATTCGCAATCGGCATAACGCTCCGAAGGCAAGCAATAATTTATCTTTCATTACGCCGAAAACGGCAAACGAGAGATAAAGAAAACAAACAGCCGTTCATGTTGATTGTAATCAACTTATTGGGAAAAGGCACCGAACGAATTATCTCTACTGTGCGGTTTCTTTCCGGGCGCGTCAAATGCACGCTGGTCTAGTTAATTTAAAGCATCGTTCTGTCATCGTAACGGGGTAGGAATCCTTCCAATCAAACCGTTTCGGTTTCAAAACGGTGGAACCGAACAACGGCGTCAAATCAAATGGGCCAACGGAACCATCAATGGCTGATTGCAAACTGGTCTCCTTGACTTGTTGGAACCCCCCATTTCTGGGATGACCAACCCAAAACGCGGCGCAGTTCGGTATCCTGTCGATTGGTTTGCGCGGCGATTAGCCAGCGGGAAAACGGGTGAGCTCGGTTAATTAACGGAGACCACAAACTGTGCAGTGGATGCAGTTTTTGTTTTTTTACAATCATTCCTTCAGCGTTCAGGTTGCCTACGCACCACAGCACGGGTTCGCCATCACTTTCTTCCGGTTCGCTGACGTTCCTAGGGGACGAGCGTAACCTGATACGGATAAGCGAGGGTTTGCTGGTGGTATCTTATCGGCAACGGACGTGCACACTCCAGGTAGAGGTTCGAGCAAGTTATCGCCCGAAAATATGGTGTGTCCTTCATGTGCTCGCGTGGACTCAGCCGACCTGCGAGCAGCTGTACGTCCGCGTTGTGGGAAGACAGGAGAACACGCAACACAGACGCAACAGGCGGCCTTTTGCAGCCGTCTTCTTGTGTCTTACATTTGTTTATTGCTTCCTCAAGCGTCCCTAGTCGCATTGACGACATTCACTTGGAACCGAGATCTCGGGTATTTCGTTCCCGTACCGTACCGAATGCTCGCTGGAACTCGTGTCTACAGTATCGAACAAATCAATCCTCCCGTCCTCTGTTCCCAGTTGCACCCACTAGGAAGGTGATGGAGGTTGATGTTAATTATTCGCATGTCAACTGATCCGTTTCGCGAAAATGGCAAACGCGCGGGAAAGGAAAACCGTTTCGCGAACTGTAACGCGACACACGCGCGTATAGACATGTGCAATTAAATGTCTCGCACAAAAGGTGGGCGAAATCTGCACAGCAAATTAATGTCCAATGTCTTTTGTTTGTTTGTTTGTTGAGGTTATGGTTTCAGGTTGGCTTAAGGGGATAATAAAAACAGAAATGATATCTATTTGATCGTCAGATGTTAAGATACAAAGCACACACGCTCAGTACCCTCACCGTACAGCAATTTGTCCAGAACTCCTGGAGACGATGGAGTTGTGTGATTTTTTAACCCACACAGGAACGAGTTATTTAACCTTTTCGGAACTAATTATTTTCACTGCAAAACACTGCCAAACAAATCCACTTCATGACTCTCAATTAACCCTTTTCTGTGACAACGATAACTTCGCGTTTCGTCGGAAGATTTATGTGAAGACACCCGTTCAGGCAGTATCGTCACCATTAACCCGTTCCAATTAGTGTTCCGAGAAATATTCGGGACCGGTGTTGGGGTGGTGTTCCTGTGAAGTGGAAATGTAATTTTCATTTGACTTTTAACGGTTCACTTGCACCAATCACTCCCACCTTCCCAAAACCTTCCAAACTCACCCCACCGAATGCCACGTGCGACCGTCTTATTTTGCAATATTTTACACTCAAAGTACTCTTGTCCATTATCCGCTCCGCTTTTCTAGGGTAGCTTTCGCGCCGCATCCTCAGCTGGAAGTCATCCTACTAGATTACCCCAACCTCAGGCACCGGGGTCGTGTGCAGTGAACGAAAAAGTCATTTGTTACCTTCCCCCGTCTGTCTTGCGTACCGAGACGGATCAGGTGGATTTTAGGATTCCGGATCCTGGGGATTACCGACCCAGAGTGTTCGATATAAATGAGACATCAAACGGAACGGAGGGAACCACAGCAAAGGATAACGAGGACACACAGCGGCGGCATTCCTGGCGAGCACACTCGGGTAATACAATTTTCCGCGCCAACGAAGCGTAACATTGCGACAATGGTGGATAGTGCCCGGATTTAGGGAAATCATTTGCAACGAGGGGCTTTTCTTTTTCCTTTTGTCTGTGGAATGTAGGACTCGGTTGTACTAGCCACAATAATTTGCAATCTGTTTGTAAACATTGCGCACCAACCTCGACGTTCTATAGTGCTCAATACATTTATTAGTTACAATTAAATTGTTATCAGAATTCTGAGCAAAAATTCTTCATCTTTAATGTGTTTGAGTTCGGAGTTTTTAGGTTTGGTTCTACTTTATCTTTTAAATTAATTGATTTACAGGCGACTTACAGCCGAGTAACAGGCATAAAAAAGACTAATAAATTTCGTTGTTACTTAGCCTAAATAATCACAGAAATAAATTATTTTAAAACTAAAACTATTTAAACTGCCTATTTATAAACTTGATAAGCAATTAAAATTGTTTGTTGGACTATATGACAGTTAGAAAAATTAGCAAAAAATAATGGTCACCTACCTCAGGAATTCTAGAATGTCTGGATATTGGACATACTGGATTTTTGCATGGGGATGTTCACACTCTTTGTAATTTGTCGGCAACAGTTACCAGATATTCCTGCGATCTTGAACTCATGTATATCTGCGTTGTACATCTCCCCTAGTAGCTGGATATGTTTGGAATTCACTCAAATTTGGCTACAAAATCTTAAATAAAGAGCAACAAAATTGAAACCGAGCTCTCTCCATCCTCAAGATGCAATCGATTTATCTTCCAGTGTAACAGTGAACTAAAAGAAAAAAACAAACCTTCTGAGATAATCTCGAATCCCACGCAGCACACGTGACGTTACGCATCATTCCCGGCAGCCTCGGGCCGTTTTCGGGGTTTTCATTTCGTTAGCCTTTTTTGTTCCCAAAACACGCACCCACCGTCTCGGTCGCCCCGCAGTCATTGAAATTAATTTTTAAAATACGTTTCCTGATTTCCCGCAGGACTCATAAAGTGACGTTTGTTTCCATGTCGGGGGGTGTAGTAATGGTGGCAATTTCTTTCAAGCGCATGTTGTGTCCTTTTTAAAACTGCGTAGGGGGAAAAAAATAACACATGTACAGAAGGAAATATCCGTAGCGAGTTGTGCGGAGGCTGCAGGTTTGAAGGGGAAGGCAGACCGGCTTCCGGTGTGATTACCACGATGACTTCGGAAATCCGGACCGTACCCGTACACGAATCGGAAGTCTATAAAATGGTTAACGAAAAATGCACCATACCCAAGTGGGACATCTTTTTCCACTTAGCACCCTCTTACCCTTGCTGAGTGTGGCGCACAGCTTGCGCTGGTCCCTTAAGAGTTGCGCGCGTCAGAAACCGGTGGCAGTGTGGGAACGGTACGACAAGAAGCGAGAGAGAGAGAGAGAGGGAGAGCAAAAACACACTCTAAATAAAGGGTGTAATTGAGTGCAGTTGACAATTTGGTTGACAGGCGGGACCCCTGAGGAAGCGACACACATATAACCGCGACGACAGGGTCCTATTAGGTTAATGTGACCCGCTCGGTACGATTGTACCAATCCCTTGGATGTCTGGTACTCGCGTGAAGATGTCGCGCGTGTGGAATGTCCCCGTGATGGATGTCACCGGGCACACGGTACGTCGGTACGCAGTGCATACGATGCAAGAGTTTATCCACTTCACCGAAGGCGCTTGAGGGATTCTAAACTCCTGGCAGAAGGCAACGGGAACGATGTGATGTGAAGTGCCGGTAAGTGGCCATAAGTATAACGATCCCGAGCAATCGTGTCGAGCTGGCAACAGCATTAAGAACTTTATTTTATCGTGTTACCCAGCGCCAGATGAGGTAATGTTGTCACAACTTCAAACCATCACAATGGGTGTAAGCGTTTCAGTAGCTTTGTGAGCGTTGGCGTTAATGAAGATGATACGGTTTTGGTCACACGGTTTAGGCGTTTAAATCATTTAAATATTGGGAAGAATGTTTGGAAGTTTGAGGGACGTATCTCAAAAAAGAAGTAGTCTTTCAGGAACTCAACTGTATCCTACTCTGTTGGTCTAATGATCTAGCTATTCATTCTTATCCAACTTAGACGACTTTGGATGTAATGTATGGAATGTCTTTTTCACAATAGTATCTTCAAACAAAAACAAATTTTTACAGACTCAACTTTATCTCTTTGACTTTTTAATCGTAGACACTAAGGCGACATCGAGCTTGTGACAACTGTACATTACAGGATATGAAAGGTACTTAATGTCCGAACATCTCCAACAAAATCTCTTTTGGGCAAACTACTAATACTCTCCAAAGCTTTCCATTAGTAAGATGGACTATATCGTAGGAATCGAGAACTCTGCCATATATTCTCTGGGTTAGGATGTATCTAAAAAAAAACATCCTTCAATATGTTGGTCTATTATTAGTAGACACTTTGGCAACTTCGGATGTGTCTATGGAATATCCCTCAATCAAGAGTTCATTATAAGATACTGAGAAAAAGGACATCTCTTCCAGAACTCCTCAAATTGTTAACTCAACTGCTGAGATTTAAAGCTAGATCGGCATCGTGCACTCCAGCATACATTGTCACCTTCTTCGCCCAGATTCCACCCGACTGTCCATCGTCTTATCGACTCCAAAAACGGGTCCCAGACTCTGGTGTCAGGCTTTTATGACGCTCAACCGATTGCGGCGCAACGATAAATGAGTGGAGTGATAATAAAATACAAAAAAAAACCCCCATCCCATTAGCCAACCGTTTATGGAATATTTGCACTGGATTAACGAGGTGCAAAAAGGCATCTGGTGGAGACCGCCGGCGCACTGGAGCTGTAAAACAGAATTTACACACCTATGAAAGCCGTTTTAACGATGCCTTCATCAAACGAGCGATCGGACGATAGCAAAGGGTCATAAATGACGTTTAATATCGCGTTACATTATAATGGACGTAATTCATTCGACAATTCTGAACCAGTTACACCGGACGGCTAACTAAACGAGCGCCAATTAAATAGCCGACAGATTTGTATCGTTATATCCTAGCTATCGCATTATATTCCCTCAAATAACACTTCAGATTAGAAGTCCGAGGTGTTAGGTGAGACTTTCACCAGCCGCCAAACTTTCGCGAGTGACCACTCCACTCACCGAAAACCGTGTGTCCGCATGTCGGCACCTCTTAATGCTTGTATTCGCAAATTAAGCGATAAAGAAACAAGCGATCAAGCCTGCAACGGTCGTGCTCTTTCCACAAGACGATTACATTCCAAAATTGCACGTTTCGTTTCTTACCTTCTTTATTGTGCGACATTTTAAATAAACGATCCCAACACTAAAAGATCTTCCCGATTGTTGACCGGGTCATTGATTCGTTCGGGAAGCAGCCGGGGTTAGCAGCGCTGGTGCAGCTAAAGGATGCAACGGGTCCCAGATAGAACCGAGGGCGAACGTACCTATAAACACACACCGGCGGACCGTCCCAAGCACCCGAAACGTTGGGCGATAATGCTAATGTAAATGAATACTTAACGCTATCTCTATGGGTCCATAAAATACGCATTAAATTGGCAATAAATTAGGTGTCGCCACGTTACCGGCATCAGCCCGATACATTGGCGTGTACGGCACGCGGTTTCGCCGCTCTTGGGTGACATGTTTTGTTTTGCTGGACATGGTTTGCGAAATTTGTTTCCTGTTAGCCGAATGGCACTAGCAGATCGCTTCCAAGGATGCTAGTATGCGTACGCATCTTCAAAAAAAATGTCACAGTTGTTGTGAGAATCCTTCTAGACATTGTCTGAGGTGAGAGCACTGAGGAGTACCTCTGATTAGCTGCATTCGTTATCGACCATGGATGCTGGGGATGTCTCTCAATTCAACAAGAGCTACCTGAGAGTATCTGAGATCCCCCTAATAAAAAAGGAGTTCCTTTTTTCGCGTACAGGTGGTGTGGATGGTCCCTCCAAGAAAGGTAGCCGAACGAAACGTCAACACCGCCCTTAAATCGAACCCATTTGAAGCGGAAAAAACACACAAAATGAGGAAAAAAAAGGACCGAATTAGAAGGAGCCACCAAAGCATAACCAGAAACATCCTCGGACCGGTGCTGTAAAAGACAAAACCCACAACAATTACGAGAAGAGCGAAGGACTTAACAACAACAGGGGGAGAAGAAAAAAAAACCACACACTGTTCCGATCACAGATAACGCGATGAGTGATGAATAGCGGGTGGATGCGTTACGAGTAGCACCTGACACTGAACCGATGCCTGATGACATTTGGAGTTGAGGATGAGATACGCTTGAATGTCACCGTGTACACATCTTTTCTTTCGCGCTGCCATTTACAATCGTCGTAATGGGGGACTGTTAAGGCCTCGTTGGGTCAAATGTCACCAGTATCGTTAACATGCGGATGCACTTTTATCTCCTCTGCGGGAACTGGAACCAGGTGTGGTCATGCCTGAAGGTTACGAATATCATAGTTTGCTTAGCCTTTTATTGTCTAAACGTGGTGATGTTCTTCAGGAACTGCCGGGACTCCACCATAACGAAGTCTTTGTGTATACTGTAACTCCTCATAAAAGTTCATGAGTTCCTAACCTTCATCTTGTGACTATCCACAAGATATCCGACGCTATAGAAGTTACATAGCCTTCACTTTTCCAGTGTTCCTGTAGATCCAATTCGCTAATAGGAATTCTTGAGCGATTCAGATGATTCTCCAAAACACAATTAGCTGAGTGAAAGAATCTGTTTTTGCCTTTCGCGAAGCTGCCCAACACCAAACAGATGGAGATGGTGGAGACACGGTGGAACAGCACGAAACATTGCCCCGTCCCGTAAGTTCGCCGACTGATTAATATCCACCAGACCGGCATAAAGAGGCGCTGTACCTCAGCCTGCTCTTTTTTTAAAAAAAGGAACCTTCCTGATAATGGGTTACATTTTATCGGTCGAATAAATGCAGCTCAGCCTGGCAGAAAACATTCAAAATGCATTTGAATCCCGGGTGCGCACGGGTGTAGTCGCGTTCCCATCCGTCTTCCAGCCGTGATGGTGGTATCGGGACACCAATTTCGCAGCCAATTGGACGGTGTGGAACGGTTGGCATGCCGACGCGTTCTTATTATTATACACTATCTGCGGTTTTTTCTTCTTCTTTTGTACACACAAGTCCCACCACTTCACAGCACCTACTGCTAATCTCACCGATGCATCCCCTAATCTATCATGCGGCGGTTAGCCGGTCTCTCCGGTCGGAGCCTCCGTCCATGACGCCTGTTGGACGGTTTTCTGAGCGGTCTCGGTTATCTGTTAGTTCCGCGCGTTTGCTTCTGCGCGGTACTCGCAACCGGCCGAGAAGCTGCATTTAATCGCATTAATTATTTTAAATGGCATAAATTTACGGGCGCCCGGGTGTCGTTGGTGCAGCGACAGCGAAAAGCTATTACTGGACGGGAACAAAAACTGTCGTACCGTCCACGGGCTACGGCTCTGATCGGTTGTTCGGGTCACCGGGGGTTTGAGGAATTCTATTACGGCTTCCCTTTTTTTTGTCTAACGATCCTCCAAGATGACAAGAACCGTCCGACATGGCTCCAGCACCATCTGACAGGCGCGGATCATCCGGAAGCCATCCGGAACGCGTCGATGATAAGTAGCCTCAATCTCCTCCCAATAAAAAAGAGGCAACTTCTGGTCACCACCGAAACCGAAACAAAAAAGAAGCAAATTCTAACGAAAGCGCCATCAATTAATCATCCCGTGCGCACCGCAACAAGGATCCCGGGTGTGGAAAGGATCCCAACTAGCGTCGGCAGATTGCATGATAAATGCGATCGTTTACCAAAACCGGCAACGCCTTCCGCGCTAGATTGTGCGTTGGGTTTTGCTCGGGTTTAGCCGGTGGTGTTGGAGGATCCGCACCAATTAGTAGGACCGCTTGGGGCGCTTTTAATTGCCGGTGTGTATCCGACCTTTCAAAACCATTGATGGGTTCACGATGCTCGTCGCTTTTCAACCGCTGGGTAATAAAGCCATCCGCTCTGAATATACCTCTGTAAAACACACGTAGCTCGTAACGACCCTCCAACGATCGATCATTCTTTGTTGATTACATTTGCTGTCTTGAAGTCTTCAAACCCTCCCAAAAAGGGTGAATACATAATTTAAACAAATTTCTGCTACAGCTTTTGCTTCGTTGACAGCGATTCCCGTGATGTCTCAATGCCACGAGTGAATGCTTTTCTAGCTGTAAAATAGTGGAAGTTTACATGACAGAACTCTTACATCTCTAGATTCGAGAAGAATTCATCATCTTACGTAAAGATAAAGCTGTTCTGGACACTCCTTCCAGCTGAGCAAAGGAGATAGTTGATTTATCACGGATAACATATTGCAAATAGTTGCAGACCTACACCGATATAAAGGTCACATTTTTGAAGTTATCTCAAACAATGAGATTCTATTATATTAATACTCCCATGTATCGTTGGACTCTATCGTAAATTGGCGAAGAGTTTAAGGCTTCTGTGTAGCGCAGGATAAGTATACGAGGAAGTACTCACATACGTCCATGAAACATGGACTTAATAGAGCAGTGGGTGATGTAACGGAAGGGAGGTCGATAAAGCAATGAACAGTTCAGAACTTGTTGGAGCTGTCGTCTACTTAACGTTTATGTGATACGTTTAGCTACCGGTAGTGTAAACTCAAAAGTTTCCCAAAGGCTTGAACGTCCACTGCTTGTGAATGGAAGGACAATAAACGAGCTTCTGGGACGTTGATGTTAAGCCCAACCAGAGAGGTTGACATACGGCGAGGATGCGATTTAGGTCATTAGAACAAACATAACTTAACCAAAGAAAAAAATGTATACGGTAGTAACCTGGAACGCAGTTACGGCACCAAGAGCAACGCCTTCCGGAAGCTTTCCTTCTCCAGAAGTTTGGCAGATATTGTCCACATATTTGTTTATATTATTCTTCGGTTAACCACATACACGTTTATATTTACAAATCACTTTCACTTAACTACTCACAACACAATTTTTAAACATTAGGAATAGAATAAACAAACAAACAAACAAACCAAGGTGTTTCTACGCAGGTGTGCATGATGAGCTGTCAAAATGAGGCTGTCAGTTGCTGCTAGTGGCACGCGCCTGTTACCATAGCAACAGATCAAAGTAGACTTTTCAAATAAAACGTTTCGAGATGGTTATGGATGATTCCTTCATTACGATCTTTGTTGCTGCCGGTGTTTGTTGTGGAAGCAAGTACAGAAACAACCAGAGTAGATATATTGAAGGCAATAGTCCGGAAGCGTAATGAAATGGAAGCGGTTTATCTTTCTGTTACTGTCCTTCGTGCTGTTCTTGCGGAAAGAATGGAAAAAAGCGCAGCTAGGTGCGCCAGGTAAGGGTTTTTACTTAACAAACGTGTGTGTGTCTCTCCTTCCCTGATCGGACTGTATGTTTAACAGTGTCGGAAGCAATCGTTACACTGGACAGGAACCTTACCAGCTACACGAGTGAAGTCGAATCGGTACCGTGGTACGCTTGTCTTCCACCGTATGACATGAATCCGTACGCGGGTGTAATCATCATCGGTGATGTATTGCTGTTTGTCTTGCCGGTCGCTTGCATTAACGAAACTTTCCTGTTCGTGTGGAACCAGCTGATTCAGTACGAAGTGCACTACGAATGGGAGATGCGTACGACCAGCCCGGTATGGAGAGATATCCATACCGTTAGACTCGTACTGACATCCAAAATCAAGCCACTGACAAGCGTGAAGATACACGACGACTGTACGCTCGTGATCAGTGTCTGGTTCCATCCGCGTACCTTCATCAGACTCGCACGGCTGTACACCAGTATCACCAGGCACCGGCGCTACATTTCCAGCTTCTTATGTGAGATCCTAGATATCATATCGTGATGCGTACCTTCCAAGTGATGTGTTTCATTTATTGATTCATTTAAACGGTAATAAAATTCCCTTGGCGCATGTAAAAGGTATTGCGAAAACAAAACAAAAAAAAAACGTTAAACCAAAGATTTCATTCTGCTGTCTGTTTGGGCGCTGGATGTTGAGGGCATTCTGGTACGGGGCAGGATTGTTAGTTGTTTTTTTTTTTGTTATCGTTTTCTTCCCGATGTGCTGTTCTACATTTTCGTCCTGCTCGGTGCACTACAACCGATTTGTCATGTCTAAGCCATTCCTGAAACTGAATTGATCCGCTACCGATTCTGATAGTGCCCAACCCAAAATTCCGACACGTATAAAATGGATGCACACAAAACAAAAAACGTTTTAATCTACGCAAATACATTGACCAACGACCCGGAAGTTTACGTTCCACTGGGGCACTCTCCCCCACCCCCACCCCCCGCTCTTGTTTTTCCAAAATGCGGAGGGAAGTGGAAAAATAAAGGGTTAATTGGTATAAGAATAAAATAAAACGGCTGCTCAAATTCTATACATACGTCTAGCTAATCTTACGCCACTAGGTATAATACAATTCGCAGGGTGTATGCGTCCAATGGAGGGTTTTCCTTCATTGTGGCCTCTTGTATCACGACGCGGGCAGTGGTATATGTACCGCGTGTTAGTAGCATCAGCCCCTTCCATCCTAAGTATTGGTGTGTTTTCGTTTGCCTGCTTAAATACACCTAAACCACTAAAACTAAAGATATAACGTATCGCAGTGTATCTCAGTGTATGATTTTTGTTGTTTGTTGCTTGTTTCGCGTGGGATTCACTTCGCTAGGAACAGATTAACGTAACTTTGGGTTTTGCTACGGCTCCACACTTCTCCATTCCCATCGGCCGTGGTATACACTATAACATAATGGTTTTTTTATGTGTTGCTCCTGTTAATGAGCAAACACTTACACACACTCGCACGCACACACACACACACACACACAAACACATGCACGCATACATAAACAACTAAATCGAAGAGCCGGGATGGGTCTAGGGTTTTCTATCGAGCTGCCGATAGCATCCCTGACTAGACGGGACGCTGCTACTACACGGGCTATTTGTTTTTCGTCAGGGTGGCTTCCGATTTGGATGATTTGAGCCGTAACCGCTGTTCGCAGAATAGATTGCCGAAGGTGGCTGACGCGCCCGGCAAGCCTTGGGTTGGGCTGGTAACGGCCGACGCACTCCCGGTACTGATGAACGATGTGGAGGAGCTGCTGGCGGACAGGGGTAGTGTCGTACCGGTACTGGGACCGGTACCGTACGCAACGGGGGGTGTCGTGGGTGAGTAGTCCAGCTTGCTGCGGTCCCTTATCGGGAACTTATTCCGTGAACAGCTCAGGTCGAGCTCGAGCGTATTGAAGCGAGGCCGAACCGATTCCGCCATACCACCGCTTCCACTCTGCGCACCGATCGATCGCGGCCGGTGATGACTGGCGGTGGAGGCTGGTGGTGGCATTGTAGATGAGGTGGTGGCCGCTTCACGCAATCTTACCACCGTCGAGTCCTCTTCACCGCCGGCATCCGGATGCTGCCGGGGTGGATCACGTAAGACAACCGGCAGTAGTTCGCAATCGCTCGCCCGTATCGTTCCGTCACGCTGTTTCGGCGTGGAAGTGGACACTTCGTCCAGATTTTCCACACTCGCCTCGTGCAGGCTGGCCAGTGGTGGGGAGCGTAACAGAAACGCAATCATCCCCCCCGAGACAGGACCTTTGGTCGGGAGATTTTGCGTTTGGATCTGGAGCGGTGTGTTGAGGGGTTTGGAGGTGGTGCCCGAACCGGCGTTCGGCACATCCGCTGGTGTCGATGGTTTGCCCGGGCCCAGCAAATCAAGATCCAGAAACAGCTCCTGCAGGAAGCGGCGTGACGCAAGCCGGTACGTGTTGCAACCGAGCAGACGGCACACCTCCGAGTAAAGGCACACATCCTGGAACGCAACCGGATGGGATTGCTTGATGTCGAGCAGTACGCTCCGTGACTGCTTGCTCCATACCGGGTTGGCCATACGCTGGACGTGCCGGAGCACATTGTTTGCGATCGCATCCTCCAACGCAGGTCGATCCGTGTCATCGACATCCGCTGGATTCCAACACTCGTCCGCCCGTTTGCCGCGGCAGCACCGAACGCACTGCGCGCGATTGTGTTTCTCGTACGACCAGGGCTGTAACCGTTCCGTATCGTCCTGCGTTGGAACGTTCGTCTGCGGACCAGGCTTCAGCTCCCGCTCGTAATCAACAGTGATGCCTTCGTCCATGTCCGAGCCAGCCTTTACCCGGAGTTTCATCACCTTCATCGATCGGCCCGCATCTTTCGATCGCACTTTGCTACGGTCCAGTTGCACGAGTGAACCGAGCGCTAGCGGGCGTCGTGTTTCCAGCTCCGGGAACAGCTCCATTATGTCCTGAGGGAAACAAATCCCTACAAAAAAAGAAACGTGTTTATTTTTTTAAGAATTTTCCTCTCTCACCGCAAACTCACCGATAAAACATGGGCCCTGGGTGTTGGATTTGGTAGGACGTTTAAATTCAATGTTTGGCGGGTAATGACCATCTTCGCTTAAGGAGTAGCTAAAAACAAAAAATTAAAAATAAGTCATACTGATTCAGAACTCGGTGATCGCTCTACGGCACTTACTGCTGCAGGCTGAGCCGATGATACTTCCGATCGAGACTTCGGATCTTTCCGGCGTAATCGAGCGGATCGGGAACCGTGGATGTCCACAGGAAGGAAAACATATGATCCTCCAGATCCATCGACACATCTTCCGCGTCGGTCATGTCCGCCGATGAGCTGGAGAGCAGCGGTCGCCGTACGTGGAACAGCTGTCGGTGTTGCTTCCGGCCACTGATGACCTCCCGTTCGACACTGCCCGGATGCGAGGTGCTCGGTATGGGTGAGAGATCCCCAGTGCCCGAAACGAGACAGGAAGACGTGAGAAAGGACACACTGTTGGCGGTACTGTCGTCCTCGGTTGAGGCGAAGCTGTGCCGCCGTCGGCCCGGTCCTTCACCGTCGCTATCGTTGGTGCTGACGGAGGATGCTACCTGTGCGGCCGTCTCCCAGCAGCCCGGTTCGTTTACAGGCCAGTGGGTGTTGCGGTCGTGTCGTACCGCCACCCAACCGAGCGTTCGCAGTGCATCGGCACCTTGGGCGGTGCTGGCCACCAAACATAGTCCGCCGAGTGCGGTCGCACGTATCGAGTAGACGTCCGCCGTCCGTACCAGCTGCACTAGGTGAGGCAACAACCAGGGCAGGTGTTCCGTTACGTATTCGATCGCTTCCTTGCTCGTGCAGGTATGGGAAAGAGCCCACAGGGCCGCCTTCAGACGCAAACAGTCCTGCTCGTTGTTGCACTGCCCGGTACGCACACGTTCGCTGAGTTCTTGCAATCGTCCGTGGTTTAGCAGCTGCGAGAACCCTCTGCTCGTCTGGACGAGCTGCCCGTACAGGTGCGGTGCTAGATTCGGTGCACCAGCGGCCGTACTCTCACCGGGCGCACTGCTCGCCACATGCCGCCGACTGTACGTACCATCCTCCGTACGGATGTGTTGCGTTAGGTGCGCATGTGTGTCCGATTCCACCAACTGCACGTACTGCTCATTGTACACCGTCACCCACTGCTCCAGCTCCTCCACGGTGTGTGCCTCGGGATGGTTGATCCCCCGCGGTATCGAGTAGAACCGCATCATCACCATCTTCCCGCGTGGACCGAGCCGATCAAGCCGCGGCCATGAGTAGACCAACTCCTCCAGGTACGTACGCTCGTAGCATGCCTCCTCCAGCAGATCCAACGCCGCCATCTGTACGCACCGTGCCTGCCCATCACCCAGCATGGCCGCCACCAGCTTCAGCATCAGCTGTATGCCCCACACCTCAAAGTTCGGCAACCGGGCACGGAGCAGCACACGCATCATCTGCGTTGCATACAACCGTGCTTTCGGTGACGGGTGGCGCAGTAACGCCTTCGCAAGGATTGCGCGCGGCTCACCCTCCAGGCTATAATCCAGCCCGGACACGATCAGCTTCACGTAGCACAGATGGTTCGTCTTCAGCACGATCGTCGACAGCTCCTTGAACACGTCCGTGTTGCGCAGTATCTCCAGCCCGCCCACCGTACGGCACATGCGCCCTATAAACAGGAAGTAATGCTGACACATCGTACCCGTCATGTGCAGCGGGCTGAACAAACATTCGTGGGCCGATTTCTTCGCGTGTATTGCCAACAGCTGCCGGCTGATGTCGGTGAACAGATCCGTCAGGATGCGTATAAATTCGAGCTGCAAACATAAGAGATTCGTCAATAATCCGGCACACTGGGTAAATAGCGTGACGTTACCTCCGGCGATTGAAGCATCGCATCGATCAACTCCAACCCGGCGGTGACGTATGCCGGCATCTGTCGGTTGCTGTTCAGATGCGAAAAATCCTGATGCGAGAAGCGATTGTTGCTTGGTTTAAAGTAGTCCACTATCCGACGCACGAACCGTGTATTCACCTCGTCCAGCTTCTTTGACAGCAGATCCGACTAAAAGTATTATGAAACGTATGAATTAAAAGCATTCTGTGTTGTAAAAACAAAAAAAGGGTAAAAAGGTAGAATAGAGTCTCCATCATTGCGCCCAAATCGTTGAGTCTTCGTTTTGAAACAATTGGGCCTGAATAAAGGCTTGGAAACTTCGATTGCAATGCGTATTTAAATTGATAACAAATGCAATAGTTGTGATGAGACTCTTTTGATGGGTTAAAACAGTTCTAAAAGTTTTCCAAAAGTGCATAGAGCATGTTTCCTTTACACACATTGGCTAAAAACTCTAAAAATGGAGTTTTTTTAGATATTCAATAAAATTAACCGCAGGTAGAGGTGAGCAAGGTTATTCTGGATTTAAAAACAAACCTTCTTGAACGGGACTGAATTACTTGGCATTACGACCTTCATATCTTCATATCTCCGAAATATAATTATTTCATATAATTTTCTTGGTTTACTAGACTTATTGACATCTAAGAGCTTCTTTAGCTATCAACGGATGATTGAGGACTCTTTTTCTACCTTTTTACCATTTTTCGTACATGATTCGTTCTTGAATTCCCCATTACTACATCGTTCTACACCCCCGGTAAGAACGAATAGCGTAACGTACCCGCAGGAGTGTGATGATTATGTCCCAGTCCCACATATTTGCATCCTTCACGGTGAACACGTTCGACTCCTTCAGCAATCGATCGCCCTCGGTCAGGTTGGCCCACAGCAGTTGCAAAACGTTCCGTTTCGGTGGTCGTGTCCGCGTACCGATCCGCGTCGTCGAACGCATCACATCGCGCACAAACGACCCGTCGTTGGTGGTGTTTATTTCGCCCATTCCCCCGCTGCTGCTGTTGCTGCTGCCCGCGTTCGTGAACATATTGCCGAACAGTCCCGCGAGTCCACCACCACTAGAATCGCGTCGTGGCCGCCGCATCCCATCGAGCGTGCCGTATTTGAAGCTGTTCGGCAGGCTGTCATTGCCCGGCTGGGTCGGTCGGGCCGGTGCCACCAGCTCCCGGCGGAAGGCACGCGTATTAATCAGCTCACCGCTCTGGATGATGCAGTCGAGGTAGAGACTGCAGGAGGCGGGCCGGTTCTGCAGCATTAGATGGTGCTGCTGCAGTGCGGTAATGGCCGCCCGGGCCTGGTGGTTCCCCTCGATTGCACGCGTAACGAGCATCGGCAGGGTGGCGGTCGGTGTGCGGGCACAAATCTCCGCCGGCAGCAAACAGTGCAGCTGGTGTGTGATGCGCGCGAGCAGTATCGTCGCCCGCACCGAGATGAACGTATCGCTCGAGATGATCACCTCGATTAGCGCGTTTAGCAGTCCGTTCTCGACGAAGCAGTAGAGCAGTAGGGCTAGATGGATTTCGCACAGGTTCGGCACGGCACCGGCCAAGCTCGGGAGGATGGCAGTACCTTCGGCGGCAACGAACCCTTCGTGCAGACGCCACGCATCCTGATACTCGGCCGGATCGACCACGGACATTGCGACCGAGTACTCATCCGTCCAGACCGGTTGGGGTAGCCCTATTAGCTCGTACAGCAGATCCAGCACCGCTTTCCGTATCTCCAGCTGGTTCAGGTACAGGATGTCGATGAGCGCTCGCAACCCGGACGGCCGGTGCGGATCGCAGAACTCTATCGTACCGGTCCAGGATCGCAGCACGGATAGCAAGGCGAGCCGGCTGCACGTAAAACGAAGCTCCCGTGCATCCTTGTACCGATCCATGATGCCAACGCGGTACGTAAAGTCACAGTACGGTGCGGCAAAGCAGTCCAACCGTACGCCGGCAATGTCGCGAGTACGGGGCCACTCGAGCAGGTACAGCAACACACCACACAAGCTTTCCGCAATACGCGGACTGTGACATTCCAGGACGCTGCGTGTAATTACACCAACACCACCACATTCGATCAGCAGCAGGGGATTCAGTACGCCTATTTCGCACAGTGTCGCAAGACAGCAGCGCAATAATCGATCTTCACCCGATCCACCTCCTCCACCGGGACCACCACCAGCTCCACCGCCTGGTCCTCCTCCTCCCCCTCCACCAGGACCGGTAGTTCCCGTACCTCCTGCGCCACTTTCACAAAGCGCCACCAAACACCGTACAATAGCGGGCTGGAGTTCGTCCGGTGCTACCACCAACATCCTTCGGACCAGCTTTAACGCCTGCACCCGTTCCTCCCCATTCCGGAGCATCACATCCAGGCTGCGACACACCAGGTAGGGTAGCTGCAAGCGATTTAGCTCCCTTAAATCGCACGGTGCGAGTAACAGCCGGCGTAACGCACGTAACGCTCCCGCCCGTATCTGTGGCAACGGTTGTCCGAGACTGCGGCTAATGCAGCAAACCCACTGATATGCCGTATACCCCAGGCAGGCGTCCCGTTCCGCCGACAGGGACGTAAACGACCGACCGGATGGGGGACCGGCCGTCTCGCGGGACGTACCCGTATCCAGACCGGCTTCACGCTTCCACCGATCGATCAGCTTTACCAACCCATTCAGTAGGCTAAGCCGCTTGCTAGCGGTTGTGTGAGGCGAGCAGAGCCCGGTAAAGATGTCGGTTGCATTTTCTCGCAGCGGTTTGTTCGTGTCCAGCCGGTAACAATCCTCCGGTGCAGGTCGACCTAAAACAATGCGAACAAACGTCAATAGGCTAGCAGAAAGTTTCGTGGGAGTGGACTGTATATGGGTGTGTTTGTGTGATGGGATTGAGATTGCAATTAGGTGGTTGTTATTTATATCGCCCCGAAGTGAATGCAACAACAAAGGAGAGTGCGATCGTGTGGTGCATATCCTACTGTACATCCGCACCGTTCGTTTTGTTTGTTTATTTTCGCTTGGTCACTGACCCTTTTGGGTTGGTGGGAGGTTAACGAGCGGGTGGTTCATATGACCTTTATACCCCCCCCCCCTCCACGGCACCACAACGGCGACAGTAACGGAACCCGCCCTGGTGAAGCTAAAATGAAACGGAAGCGTTAAATTGTATGCTTACTTCTTTGCCGTAAGCTTCTTCGGATCATCCAACTGGACATGGCCATTCTCGGGAGTGCTTTTTTTTCTTCTTCTGTACGCCTGTATCTCTGTGTGTGTGTGTGAGCGTTTCCGGTGTTCCGCTTCGATAGTTGCTATTGGGTCGCCTGTTGTACGCAACAACAACAACAGCACAACAACAACAAAATCACATTCACTCGCTTGTCGGCTGTCTGACGTTTCGGTTTTATTTTCGTCCCGCGTGAGGGGCTGATGGACGTTGTTTTGTTGATGGGCTAGACGTGTGTGTTCGGGTGGGGGATCGGACACTTCCTCCACCACTGTTCCGTGCGCGTGTTGCACGACTAGTTGCTGCTGATGGGATGATAGATGAGGGTGCACGAATGTTGAATGTTGATCCTAGCAGGCATTAGCGCACGAGCATCTTGCAGGACCCAATCGTAGGTGCACAGAGAGACACACACACATATATACGCACTTTCCGTTTCGCACGCACGCCAACCCGGCACACCTATGGCACGGAACGCAACACAAACCCCGACCGCACCACGGCGTCACGCCGACGGGCAACGGGAACAGGTGAGTTGGCTTTTTCTGCTGCTCCCTGCACCCGTGCACGGGAAATTGGTACCGATTTTCCGCTGGACGCACGTAACTAATGTTTTCCTAACGAAACGAGCGCCCGACTCCACTCGTTGCCTGTTTCTTGTTTGGCAAATGCTTGCGCAGAACCCTACAACGGTCGCGCTTCGTTTACGTTAATTTTGTTCAGCTGTCAAACGGTGCCGTTGGTTTATACCTGTCCGCTCGATACTAGTACAATACTAAAAGGTGGGGAAACAGGAAAAGGTTTGTGATTATTACGGCTTATTAATAATGGTTAGCTATTTAATCTAAGCAGATTAACAAAATAAAACTTCTTTAAGTTCTTTCTCTCTCTATTTCGCTCTCTTTTCCTTGGAATGTGAAATTCTACCCTTCCATTCTTTCACTGCGTGGTAAAAAGACACGGAAATTGTTACCAAAGATTTGCAATGGAATAAATTTTGTTATTTTCATTAAACGTACTTCAATTTTTCAATTTTTACAAAATAATAACAGAAACAAAGGAAAAATCGGATTGTTTTGTGGATCGTTGGAAAATCACGCACCGAATTCAACATTTCACCACACCGGTGAAATATTTCAATTCAAAAATCATGTGCTATGGTGGTCTAAAATGTAGACAAACCGGAACGCAGCACCATTTTCAAACTGGTCGTTTATATCAAACGTTACTGTGTGGTTGAGTTGCCCTATAAGTAAGCAAATTATATGATATTCACATAGCACTTATCTGCAGAATAATTTCAACTAGGCAGTGTATATGAACACCAAATATCTTCGTTCTTTCATAAGCATAGCTGTACGGATTGCTTGAGAAAAATGTTTGGATTACTCTGTGAAAAATCATTCTCAACATCTTCCAAACAATCTGGATGGCAGTGGCGGATCAACTCATGGGCAGACACTTTGGGAGGAGTGAGAAACATCATCTATGATCTATTATAAATGTTAAATGCCATTGAGAGCTCCTTAAGTTTTGAGATACAGCTAATATAGTTCAGTAGCAATAGAAAAGAATGTTAAGGATTTTAAGCCAAACATCTCAATGTTAGAAAAAAAGACTAGTTCTCGAATTGAGAAAAGGAATATAATAGACGAATATTCTTTCGGTGCAAAAGTGCCAACTGTATAAAGTTAAAACAGCCCACCCAACCGAACAACATCAGTTATTGTAATGCAATGTTTATTCTTCTATCATATACAATACTTATAGCCAGTAACACTATACCGTTTACACTCGTCGAGGCAAATAACAAATTAAATGCGATTTATTTTACTTTCATTTCATAAATAATCACGTCTCACAGTAAATCCCTGAAGAAAAAAAAAACTCTAACATAGCTATGCTTTTGCTCCTTCTAATCGCGGCGGACTGTGCGCGTGTTCCTTAAAACAAAACCTTGGACAAGGAGAGGTTATGAGGTTCTGGTGGAAGAGAGGGAAAAAGGGGTGGGGGCGGAGAGAATCTTGATGGGGAAAAGGGAAGTGGAAACCGTTGGCTGCCAGCGGGAGTCAAAGATAAACATATCATAAGTATAAAACAAATTCTTCAGGCGAATGGAGAGATTCGGCGAACGGTTTCGGCTACCTGCTTAGTGTACCGTATAGCGTTTCGTTTTGGAATTTGATAGAATTCGTCTAGATCTGTCTCACAGGGTAAAGATGAAAAAATCAGTCTTAGCTCTTATTTAATTTATAGTTGTATGTCTGTATACGTCCAATGTACTTGCATACGTATAGATAAGTAGATGTTTCACCCCTCTACAAACACGCGCGCTCACACACACACACACTTACACAAATGTGCTCCCGGAAAATGGCGTCACACCACGTGGATGTGAGTTCCCGGGAGCTTGTTGGTTAAATTTAAACGTGAATAGAATATAAAACCAGTACATTTCCTCCTGACCTGATCGTATACCGTAGGAATGTAAGTCGAAACTATTGTGTTCCATGGTTCCTACTCAATGCTAGCCTTTCCGCTCAAAACAATCCAGTGAAAATCCTAACCCTACATAAGGTATGATGAAGAGTAGGTGGACCCGACTGTGCTCTATAACTGCATGGTTAATAAGTTAATCAGTATGTGTGTCTGTGTGTATGTGTGTGTGTGCGGGTGTTTTTCTTAAGGTGCGATGACAATTGTTGCGTATATCTTATGGAGGCGTACTGCCGAGCGTCTGGTGCCGCTCGGTGAAAGGCATTGAACTATGTACAGTGTTTCGTCGTAACGCACGCCTCGGTCATATTGGACATCTCGGACATCCTTAGGGGAGAGGTGGCGGGGAATGGGAATAGATGACCCCCACTCCGTGCCTACTGCTAGTGCGACTACTACTACGATTGCTATTGCTACTGGCTGGGCTACTAGGCCGCCATTGTCGAGCGCTGTGTGAAGGCGAGCGGGTATGTGTCGGGCGGGACGGCCACACACGCCGGGTACATCTTGATCTGGCTGAGGTCGTTCGAGTGGACGTCGTACTTCTGCAGGATGTTCGCGATAATGATGAAGCTGAAGCCACGCACCAGGTTCTGCCCGATGCAGGTCCGCTTGCCGATGCTGAACGGCAGGAAGTGCGGGATGTTCTTGCGCACCCGCTCGATCTGTAGTGTGCGCTCGTTCTCGCTGCTGACACCGTTCGTCTTGATGATGTTGGTGAGATCCTGCTTGGCGGTCGGGGAGTCGCGCAGGTCCGTCCGGATCTGGGCCAGCGTGGCCGTCTCGATGAACCGGCTCGGGTTGAAGCGCTTCGGCTCGGTCCAGTACCGTTCGCTCGTGTTCAGCTCGTAGTTGTTGATGAACACGACCGTACCCTTGGTGACGCCGTACCCGGCGATGCACGTGTCCTCCGTCGCGACGTGCGGTACGATCGGTGAGGACGAGTAGCGCAACACCTCGAAGATGGTCGCAACCGTGTACGGCATGCTCTCGGTATCGTACAGCGTGACGTTCCGCTTGCCACGCTCGGTAATGCGGTCGATCTCACGCTGGATACGGTGGCCTACCTCCGGATGTTTGGCGATGTAACCGAGCGCCAGCATCACCAGATTCCCGATGGCCGAATGCCCACCGAGAAAGTCCTCCAGCATGTACATGATGGTGTCACGCGTCACGGACGGATCGAGACGCAGGCTCTTCAGCAGCGCATCGGCAAAGTCACGCTCCGTATCGTCATCCCCGAGCGTTTGCTCCCGCTCGTTCACGATCCGCTCGAGTATAAAGTCCCGTATCTCGGCCGACCAGCGCGTCAGCTTGCTCATGTGCTTGTGGTAGAACGGTGCCAACCACGGCAGAAAGTCCACCGCGTAACCCTGGTTGATCTCCCAGAAGATCTCGTCGAAGTTGCGCACGATCGTCATAAAGCCCTGGTCGTTGTAGTCGAACCGGACCGAGCACATGTACTCGCTGAACATGTTCGCGCACGCCTGCATAATCAGCGGCTTCACCTTGAAGTCCTTGCCCGGGCACACCACCTCGTCCAGCTGATCCATGAAGCGGTGCATCTCCATCACGCCCACATCACTCATCTTCTGGTAGTAGCTGGAGGCATCGCTCGGCGAACAGTGCTTCCGGGCGAGGTTGCGACGCTTCTGCTGCAGGGTCGACCAGTCACATAGGGCGAGTGCTGTAACGAGCGTAAAACAAAAACACGTACAGTTGAAGATGTGCGCGGTACCGGTAGCAAGAAAACAAAACCCACCAGGAGCTCCCAGGGAAACACGAAATATGCGATCCCACGCTTCCTTATGTCACAATATATATACATTTTTTTTCTTGATTGTTTGCATGAAGGTCTCTTGAATGTCTCAATGTATCAAAATAGTCACATAAAACTCAGCCCGGAACGAGCGTGCGGTTTTATGAAATCGCACCAAAACGCCGTCAAGTTCGCATCCTTGGCCTTCGCGTACGAGCGTGTAGGTGTTGCGCACGGGGAGAAGAAGAAACGAGACAAGGCGAAGAGGAACAATATAAACCCGTCTGCAAATATTTTGAGTCCTTGAGGCTGTAGGCGTACGTGCGGTGTTGGTGTGCGAAGCGAATAAAGTAGCGCAAATATATCGTTTTGACCGCCAATCAGGGGGCGCTAGTAGGGCAGAGAACGTATTCCTCGAGTGTACTCGACGGCAGGAGTACACGTTGATCCTTTAAACCGGAGACCGCCCCGAACCCGCAGTTGTGAATGAATAGCGTAATGTTACGTCACATCACGCGACACGGTAGAATGTACATTTCCGGATTGGATAACGTGTACACATGCAAGACACAGAAGACCTTGCGAGAGGTCAACAGTGGTCGGTGTCGACACTCACGTGGCAACTGGAGTAGGACAAGCTTACCAATTACCATATTGGTCAGCGGTGGGGAATTTTTGCGGAACCATAGACAACGTAGTCGGGATTTTGGAGGTCTGCTGAGGGCACGACCTGCCGTTGGTAGCGCGACGGAACCGGTCGATCTAACCGGCTTTGGCGACCTTCCGGAAATGTGAGTCACGATGTCAGTCGAACGTCTAGCCGATAGGGACGTCACAATATAACACAGCGGCTCATGTGCTTCTCCGCAAGGAACCAGCTGATAGATTAGCCCAAATAACGCAGATGATGTATTCTGAACCTCCACATGAGTATCTCCACACAACCCGGAAGTAGTAAGGCAGGTTGCGTTGCTGAGATGAAAACGAAATGATCTCCAGATCTATTTCTCGGAAGGGTGATTAAAGTTCCCGCTAGTTCTACACCTTCGTACACCCACTCCTCCCCACCAACTCTACCTCTGACTTCTGGAGATTCTGTAGAGTATCTTGGTTTTACGCGAGCCTCCCGGAAGTCCTGCTCCGTTACGATGCTGCCCATCTTCTTCGGCACTCTGCCGGTATGGTGGGTAAGCGTTTACTTCCGGTGCGGTGTAGTTTCCAGGCCGCGAATCTCTCTCTCTCTCCCTCTCTCCCTCTGCAGAGTGCCATCAACGGGCCAGCAACTGGTTCGCTGCGCTTTTGCGCCTGCATTAATATTAATTAAACCTGCGATCGAAACGGAAGTCTGGGCGGGTGGTACCACTCCGGGCTGTAAATGCTGATTGCGATCTGGGTACGCTTAACTGTTCTACCTTCGCCATGGCTCATCTGTATACTCTGTGTGTGAGCACGCATGCGGATCAGGCGAAAGGGAAAGGGAACAAATTAAACGCACCCGGTCGATCAATTGCGGTTGAATTATTCATGAATGGAAGATCGAGGGCGGCTATAGCTTTTCTCTGACGAGTTCTTACCCGCAGCAGCAGTGGTTGCAGACAAATCTCATCTGCTTCAGGAAAAAAAATGGGAATTATGTATGAGCGCATTTTGTTTTGGAGTACTTCACACCCTTCTGGAGAACAAAACGAAAATCTCACCCTCGGGCTCGTGTGTGTTGTTCGTCCAAGAAAGGAGGCCTGTTTTTTTTTCGTGTTGAAACACCCAAGAAATTGATCTCCGCTACTTAAGTAGGTGTGAACAACGGTCGAACAACATCAGGAACACCCGGCCGGCGAGGCCGCAACACCTCCGAATAACGAAATCACCTGTTTCCACTACGTCCCAGTGCGTTTTTTGTTCCCATCGGTTACTGATACGCTCCATTCCTCCATTCGCTCCGTTCGCTTTCTCGTGCCGGCTGATAGATCGCACTTGCGAGGAGACCGCACCAACCTGTTTCCATTTTCTTACCGGTCTTCTTCGCTGCTGCTCGGGCAGCTAGTAAGGTATCGTTTAGGCCGTTTTTTTCCCATATAGCCGTGCTTGTTTGTTATCTTATTCTTTGCGCTTCCTTCTAAATAATAGACCTCCGCTCCATATGATTCTTCACGCACCGTAGGTGCAATCAAGAAAGATCCCCTTCGATACACGTACATGGGAGCAGACAGGTCGGAAGGTAATAATTAAAGATAAAGCTCTAGCAGCGTTGAACTACATTTAAAAGGGTTTGCGCGCTGTCTTCTCTCTCCCACCTCCGTGATGGTGGGTAAGTTTACGTGTCAAAAGTCAAAACAAACAAGATTAGCTGGACGTGTATGTCCGAGATAGTAATGTGTAGCGGTGCCAAAGACTATCTGCCACCAATACCGATCCTTATCTGATCGGATGATCTCTTGCACAGAACCTGTGACATATCACACGCGTGTAGGCAAGGCAACAAACACCTGCAGCTAACACCCGGCGCAGGTACACACAAAGCCGACCGGCAATATTGTTCTCGTTCGTGCACACTAGTGTAGTGCGAAAAGAGCAAGAGCTAATAAGAGATTTAAATCGTTCGAAAGAACGAATAAACTCACGATAAGGTAGCTTAACATCTCTTTCGAGATTTCGCAAAAGAGATCAAAGAAAGATCTCGTTGGGATTCGAATCTCTGTGGCGAATTACAACTCCCTCAGGGTGGGATTAAATGAAACAACTCTCGAAAGAGTTGTTAAAAGATTTAAATCCCAATGTGGAAGGAGTTAGAATGAATTTTATCTTTCAAAAGAGTAGTTATTCCCAGCTCTAAGTGCAATCCCACTGTCTCTCGCTCATCCGGTTTCGGTCGGTTTGGAAAGCCTCGGGATTTTGGAGCTGGGGATCGGCTGGCGGGATTCAATTACCGGGACGCAAAACACACACCTGAGCACCAGTAAACAAGTCGCAACCGTTGATGGGTCCTGTTCCTACACATGTACTTCCTGTCCCCTTCTATCGATCTCCATTCTGCCCTTCTGCCCAGGTACCCCTGGAAGCGTTTCGCATGCGTTTGCGTTCGATGTCGTCATGTATGGTTTCTTCCTACTCTTCTTCTTTTCGCAACGCCCCCTGGTGGAAAGCCGGCCAGGTTGCATGGGTAAGCGTGCAGCACTGAGGTCGGATTGCAGAGCTGCAGTGTTGCTGATGTGGAGGTTTTTTTTTCTCCTTCTTGACATCCCTATGGAAATACTTTGCCAGTTGGGACATGCGCCATCCAGATGACAAGCTTAGCTTCATTTCTACTTGCGTGTGTGTGTGTGAGAGTGTTTTTTTTCGTTCCTCATTACGGGTGCCATCGTCGACAACGTGACCATTATTGTATGGTCAATGGACTTGATTGACGTTGTTCGACTGTCGATGAATGAGGTGTTGCGAAGTTCACTGAATTCAAGCCTCGACGAGGTTCTTCAACCTGCATATACTCAACAACAAAACCTCAAGAGTATCCGCACATTCCAATGCACTGAAGCTCAGGTGGTCTAACGAGTCAGAAGTAGTGGAGACCAACAACAAAAAACTGTCCAATGCATACGGTGATGCAACTTGTAACTTCCGCCCGTGGTCTCATTCCGAAAAAGACACACGCAACAAGTTGTCGAAGCAGGCGTCGACGGTGCAGTGGTCTAGTTGCCCCTTTTCCCACCGAAACGATTCCAGTGTGTGTCCCAGAACGGTTCTGGCTACGTAAGCGATGACAGACGACCCGCTTCCAAAAAAGAAAGAAGCAGAGAGAGGAAAAAAACCTCCAACGTACAATTATGAATTCTCCAAGCAGGTTATCCACCAACTCCCCGTGCTATTCCCACGCCTTCCCTTCGCCCGAAAGGGGGTAGAATGTTTGCGAAACTTCGCCAACAAATGTCGGGAAGTGCTGATTGACGTAATACAACCTTTCAGCCGAATGCCCTTTTTTGTTTTTCGGACAGTTTTTTTTTGGTCTGCGATGCGTTCGAAATGTCTGTTCCGCCGGTTCCCAGCAGGATATCGAGACGCCCACAAGATTGCCGACTTGACCCAGAGCAAGCCTTCCAGCGATAGGTGGCGCACACCTTGGAAAAAGGGTCATTAGGGAAACGTGTTTGTGGGTGCCGATAGATATCTTGCTGGTGCCTTTCCCTTTTAGATGGTTTCCAGCTCCCCCCAACATCCACTCCAGGTTGCGTACCTTCTTCATCTACCACCTCCAGTGAAGTTTGTGTCAATTCTGGAAGTTCAAATGGGTACTCCTCAGTGTAACTCTTTCCCTTTTTTTTTACATCGTACTTTCTCTCTACATATCCCGCCTATCTCTAGGGGATTAGGTCATACTGCAAAAAAAAAACACACACACACACACCCGCAGACACAAATCCCAGCAATTTCCTTCGCCTTCCGAAAGTGCCATTCCACCCTTCTCATCCTTCGGTTACTTGCTCTCCCGAATAGCTCCCCCTAACACGTCGTTCTCCCTACCCCGCCCCGGTGTATATAACTTTCCCCTTGTTGTTGGGGTTGATTGTTTCCTATTTCCTTGCATCCAATCGCACCATCACACCGAGTTCGTTCCGATTTTCCCTTTTTTCAGCTCTTTCACCCTGTCTATGGGACCTCCTCCACCTACGGAGCACCGCTCTTGGAGGCTTCCGTTTTGCTACACCGCATCCTTCACCGACACTGCAGTTCCAATTCTCCTCCTCCTTTATCCATCCCTTTCCCTTCAACCCCTCCCAAAACGCCCAACCCCAGTCTGGAGTGCGCGTGCTCATCAGCAACGAAAAGTAGCGCTGCAGGGCAAAAAGGCAAAGTGTGGCAGTTTTTTTTTTTCGCAGGCGCGTGGCTACCGCACGCGTGTGCACAAAACGCCTTTCGGAATTTGGTGTTGGAGTAACCGAGCTGTCCGAAAGAAAGGGAAAAAATGGCCACGGGGATGATAAAGTAAAACAAAAAAAAAACAAAACAACCAAACACCGCAGATCCCGAACGATCTCCGAGCCGGTCCGGTTAGATCCGATCCGGGTGATGGCGGTCTTGGACCTCGCGTGCACGGAGTTTCACTTTCTCTGGCCCAGATTAAACCAGTGCCGCCGTTTGGCGCCACTCTGCCTGAGGGCCCTCACTAGCCCGTAGAATCGTACGGTCCCGTTCGAGCGCTCGACTTTTGCTGGTGTGGTTTGCCTGTTTTGAGTGCGTTTGTGGTTTGGTCTTTAGTTTGTAGACTTCAGTGAGGAGCCTGGACATTCGGACACAAACGCTTCGCCTTCCACAAAGCAAAAATTCAGTCACGTCTGTCAATGTCTAAGAAACCTCAAGAAAACCTCAGGAAGGATCTCTTTAGATGTTGACTCCTGAACTAAATCTGAGCAGGGTTATTTGACATTGGAGACACTGCCTCACATCAGATAAGCAATATAAATACAGCAATACTTACAGTTATTCCGGTCACCACCGAACAGCTTGTGGAAGCGCAGAAAGTCGGGCCGTCCGCCGAAGTAACGTCCGTTCTGGTTCAGCACCTCCCGGATGAGGTCGAGATTGTTGACGACCAGGCAGCGCGTGGAACCGAGCGTGATGCTGTACAGATCGCCGTACTTCTTCGCCAGTGCGGTGAACCCCTCGAACGGTACGTCGTACTGACCGAGGAAGGCAAGACTGCCGAGGATGGGCCACGGTACCGGACCGGGCGCTTGCGGGAACGTCACCAGCTCGGTGGTTGATTGCTGTGGTGCGGCAGCCCGTACCGCTACCTTCTGGAGCCGGGCAGGGCGTACGGTTTGGATGCGTACCTTCCGGTGCCATTCGTACAGTATCTTGAAGTAGCACACGACCGACAGTATGATCGTCAGCACGGCCAGTATCAGCCCGGTGTACGCCATTGTTGGTTGGGGAGTGGAGGTTTGAAGTTCTGTCGCCTTGAATTCGGCTGTAACTCGCCTGTAACTCGGTTGTTACACTACGGTGGTGGAGTTAGTGTCTGTTTGGCACGACGTTCACTTGCGTTTTGTTCGCAATCTAACGGAGACGGGTCGAGTCCTGTCAGCACACACCGTCAAATCAGTCCAGTGTGCTTTGCGTTCCCTGACGTCCGGCTGAGCCCTTTTTAAATTCTTCCACCAACTCCCGTGCTACACACATACGCACTTATACACACACATGTGGCCGGAAAAACACGTGACCACACAAGGAATAATACATCCACACACACACACACACGAACACACGCGCACAAATCACGCGGGTTTATAAACGGAGCACGAGGATTGCTAAAATGGCCCGACAAATCGTAACGATTCCAAAACAAACAGTACCTTACGATTAGGAGAATTAATATCAAAAGTAAAAAAAAAAAAACAACGTAACAAACACCAAAAAACCACCGAAACAAAACTTGGCTAACGATAATATGCAAAACAAACAACAAACAGCTGCCCTAACGAACCGAACAAAATAACAAACAGCTAAACTGCACCGAAACACCGCGCGTTACTAAACGATTGCGCTTGTACACCGTACCAGGTGTTGCTAACTTGATCGTAACAATCCTTATCGAATCGCACGGCACGCGCCTTCGGCAGATGGTACACACTTGGTTCGCCTCCACCTCCCTTTTTGGGGGGTGGTTTTTGGGTGGTGTGGGAGGGCGATGGTAGCGATCGGTTGCCGGTCAGTCGGTCGGTGCTCCACTACGCTCAATATCGGTCTTAACTTTAGCGGCTGCAGGAGTACCTTTAATCGCTGCTCTTTGATCGCAGTCCCGACGGAGTCTGTTAAGGACTTTTCTTTTTGTTTTTGAAGGAAGGCTGGTTCGTGATTCGGTCGATGATTCGCAACTCCCCTTCGTGTTTCTTTTTCCGTGTTTCGGGTGTGACGGGGCGCTGCAGCTATAGTGGGTGGTGATTGGATGACACTTGTTTGATTGTACCAGTACTTGTTGTATCCCGAACGCCGATGGACCGTTTGTGCGCAAAAGGGGTTTTCCTTTTTGTTGCTTTCCCCCCGCTCTGGATCGTTGGAAAGGGGTTGGATGAATGAAGGGTTGACAATTGGTTGCGGGGGTTGAGGGGGAAGTGAGTGGTGAGATGGATGCCCCCGGAGAATGGTGTCGCTTCCTGGTTGGCGATCAACGATTAGCTACGAAAAAAGTTAGACTGATCGAGTGCGGATTATGCGCCAACGTTTATATAGAGTTCGAAACGGCATGCTGGGCAATCCGTGCCGCGCGGAAGGCACAGTGTGTGCAAGCGCGTGTGCGCGCGTGCGCGCGCGCGCCCTCGCAACCGAAAGAGACAGGCGATTGGTGCCGCACAATGTACACACACACACAGTGTGAACGGAATGGTGTGGGTGTTGCGGGGAGAGCAGGATGAGATGAAGACAGTGCGCAAACGGTGCGCTGTTCGGGGTGTGAGCGAGATATCACACGGGAGGGTTCCAACTTGTGGTGAGCAGTTTTTTTTTCTTCGATGCAAGCGGATCGAACAACCGAAAGAGCAAAACAGCAAAAAGGAGCCCCCGGCTGTTCGCAAACCGTGCGAGAGGGAGATAGCGTACGCGAACGGGTTGCGAGAGAACAGCAACGGTTTGTTAGTATGGGTTGCGTGGAAGAGTGAGAAAAATGTCCCGCTGGATGGATGTACGCGAGCGAGAGAAAGAGAGAGAGAGCGCGAAAACAGGCGAGAGACCCGCGAGCGAAAAGGTGCTGCGTCCAATAAGGTTTCCCCCTCTGCGTGTACGGGTCCGAAAAAGATCTATCCCATAAAAAAGCGTGAAAGAGAGAGAGTGAGAGCGAAAGAAAGAGCACGAAGTTGTGTTAGAGCGAGCGAGCACTAGGAAAGGGTGAGACCCACTGGCAGGGTGAAAGAAGCTGCGGATGATCATTTCTTCTAGACTGGGGAAGCTACAGTGGCCCCAGTGTCCCGCCCGGAGGTCCAGAATGAAGTCTAACTGCTATTCCCGCACACAAAGTTGACTAGGCAAAACACTGATGCTATCCTGAGGTGAAGTTTCGGTAAGGATGTATGTCATTTCCCAAAAATACTAAAGCTGGAACATGGTTTGAGTTTAAAAGGGAGAGACCCAAAAGTTCTATCGCTGGGTGTCTTGTACTATTAGTGTACAGTAAGCAAATCCCATCAACTGCTCCTTTCGTCTCCTTCACCTTGATCCGATCTTGCTCTTCACAACTCCCTTCGATTTCCAGTCTTTTATCGCCTCGTTTTCCACAATTTCTTCACTCCACTCCATCGCTGTGTCGCGGTGAATTGCAGGCGTATATGAATAGGAATAATCAGAACAATCATAAACCGAGGTGCAGGAGGAGAACCGGCCCGAAGCGGAACGCGTAAAGTGGTGGCGTTCGGTGGACTCGGCCGTGCGAAGAAAGAACCCCACGGCGACCCATTTCCCCATTGGAATTGCTGATGCCCTTTCTCCTTCCTTCCTTTGCATTGCCTTAATTGTGCGTGTGCGTGAAGTGGGATTGGTACGTGCGGAGGAGAGGGGTTTGTGCCAGAAGAATTACTAAGAGGACACCAACTAGCAAACTTCTTGGACAGCGTCACCAAAGAACCCTTTTTTCTTGGACTGAAGATCCAACGAGAGTTAAATGTGTGTGTGTGTGAAAAAGAAGGGAAAGGGGAAACGAGCGGTAGTGAAAGAATGAACTGTGTAATGAGCAGGAAGAGGGGAAAAAATAAAAAAATAAACACACAAATGCGCAAAGCCCGAATAGTGCGGTGTGAAAGCAGCCGAAAGGGAGATAGCCACTGGACAGAGGGAGTCATCATACTGGTGCGAAAGAGCACACCAGGAGGAGAGCACCCGGGACGGGTAACGAAAGTAAGACAGAGAGTAAATGATCCGATCTCGATCAAACGCAGCGCAAGAGAAAGCAGTCAACAAAGCAGCAGGGAATTATGAGAAGCAAAACACACACAGGTACAAAAAGCAAAATTATCTAAGCCACAGTGCCAGTTGGGGAGGGACAGCGCTACTACTTACGCACCTCCTGAAGCTACTAGAATGCAGGAGATCCCTCAAGCTGTCACCATGGACGGACCTTTCTCTTTTCACGACAACCACGCACACATTATAATGTGCTCAGTAGTTGGAGCGGCTTGGTGTAATTGGCAGAATGTGGCAGAATATGTCGCGAAGTTACGCAATCCACTCTTGGTTCTAACATGGCTGATACGGGATTGTCGGACAACTGTAGAATGCATCCGCAACCGCACCATGTCCCTGTTCAAGTGCTTCACCGTTTTCCGGTAGAACCCCATTTTTAGAGTTTTACGCAAACGGTCGATCCGTGGGGGTCGGTGCTGCTTAACCTTGACAGTGGACCTGATCAGCCAATTTCGAAATAAAAAAGAAGAAGTAGAAGAAGAAGAAAAGGCGTAACAAAACATCCTACCTACTGTCGAATGATCTCATTTTCCCTTCCCGCTTTTGCGTTTGAGATCCCCCCCCCCCCCTCCGCAGTACCGGTCGGAACTAGTGGGCCCCCGGCTCTGATGTCATACACCACGACGGTGTCCAAGAATATGCGCAAACCATTCGCCGAAGAAGGGCCGCGAAGAACTTACACCGCGAAGAAAGCGACGATTCGCGGGTGGACCGGATCCATCCCACGGGATGCCACGGTAATGTCGGGATTTACCGGTTACGGGAGTAAAACTTGTCCTGCCGGTTTTTTTTTTTTGTACGTTGGTTCTGGATGTGATGTGCCAGCGGGCGTTGTGGGTTAAGCACAGTTGTGACAACCCCACACGTAACACTCGGCAGATCACGGTGCGTCCTATACGATAGCAAAAGTGAAGCCATCGCCACCTGCAGGTCTGGGGATGTGCGTCCTCAGGAATAGCGGTCAAACACACTGGCCAATGTCAAGACTCTGCTGGAAGATGATGCAGTCTGGCGCCAGCCTGCGGGGATTGGATGCACTGGTGTATCGGTTTCGTTCGAACACTCAATAACCGTCAATTAAATGGTTGGTGCCCCGCTTCCGGAGCCGGAATGATTGAGCCGCAATTTAATCAGCTGCAGTTGACTGTGGTCATGTTGGCAATTGGCCGAGCGCGGCATAAGAACATTGAGTGTGCTTCTAATCAATCGTACGCGGAACTTGTACATCACAATCTTCCAAAGCGACAAGCTTCGTTTTTTTTTGCGCAGATTACGCACAGGGTTAATGGCCGCTTTAGATGATACCAGCACAAGAGGAGAGAGAGATGTATCAGGAGACTAAGAACCAGCAACCCTTTTTCTACGACTTTCTCTAGCATTGGAACTATTCCACGTTGATACATTCTAGGCGGATGACCAGCAGGGTTCCAAAACGCCGAAATTAAAGCTTCGAACTGGACGTTAGGGTGTGGAGGTGGAGAAAACGAGAGAAACTAAACGAAGCCGAAGCCATTATGTCAGGTCGAACTAGTCGCTATCTGGGTCCATTAATATGCAGATGCTAAGATCTGTTGCCAAACCGTACGTCCACTGGAAACGTTCACGAATTGCATGCCAATTGCCAAACGATGTCGACCGGTGGCCGTAGAAGTCTTCACAGTTTTATATCACTGTTGAAAAATCAGCACCGACGACACCGAGTGGTGGTGTGGCGAGATCATTAAGTCGGTAAGAAGTTTGCCCTATTCTGGCGTCGGACAGGAGCCATAACCCGTAGGAGCGTGGATAAAATCCGGGAAGAAAGCACGACTCCCCTCATCCCACATTCGATCGCGGTGGTGCAAGGATCCCTGGCCTCCAAAGGGAAAACTGGTTTCCATCCTTTGTCGAATGACTCCGGTGAGACAACCGGAGAAGAGTTGTGTCGTTTTCCAAACTCGCTACAATCGTCCCCGCCGGCAGCTGTCCTCCTGTAGCTTCCCATCCCAGCAGGGAGTTATGACTTAATTTTCTTCCAACATTCTCACGCAGTCCACCGACCGGAGGGCGAAAGGTACTGGTTTGAATTTTTGCTAGTAATTTTTACTCGCCACCTTCCCCGCACCCCTCGGGTGATGAACCACGGGATGGGTCTTTCACTCTCTTTCACGCACCCTTTTATTGCTCTCGCCACAGCAGCAGCACCGGTCCGGTATAGAGAAAAGTAATCGCTGTTCCTCGCAATGGTTCGCAAAGCCGGTTTCTAGCGTGATGGGGAACGGTTTGGGCTGGTCGGCACCTCGGGACGTGCCCTGCCGCCGTGATTATACGGAATGGCAAGTGTTCTGGCAGCCCCACCAAGAACGTGCTTCGGTAGGGTAAACTAGTCTGCAAGATGTCTATTCTAGCTCGGGGAGGGAACGGGTGACCAGAGAAATGTACCTCATCTCGCTTACAGTCGCTTTCAATGATGGCAAACATATCGTCCAAGAGATTACGAATATTCGAGCTCGGAATGCATCTTGGCGGATCTGTCAAACGTGTCGATGTCAATGGAAAACTGCCAGAGTTCCACAACATCGAGGGAAGATAAGCAATGTTAAGAATGATTCGCACAAAACAGGTAGCACCTACCCCTGCTAGCACTACCGAGAATCTGAATCTGAATACAAGACAGAAAGGAAAGGCGAGAGAAAATCAAAGAAAATCAAAAGTAAAGAAAACGGCAAACGGGCACTCGCACAACAGTGATCGGTTTCTAAAGTCCTACGAAAACCTGTTTTCCGAGCTTTAGCCTGTTGTTTTTCTGCTTTTTCTTCCTTTCGATGTGAGAAAACTCAAGTCCACCGCAAGTGCGCCGTTTGGCTAGAGCAGTGAGGATTGTAAGGACAATGGCATTTGATGTTAGAACGCGTACTGATATGTCTACTGTCAGATGTCACAGATGTCACAGGTAGCGCTGGAAAAGCGCTGGAGTTGCTGTCGCCTGCTGTCTAACGGCTGGAGAAGTTGAGGAACGTTCCAACTAGTACGATCTTCTGTACAATTCGACGCCGAAGAAATGGATGCAACTCCACGCATAGCACCATTACCAGGAAGTGTAGTGTCGCAAACCAACACCGACAATTATGCCCATATAGCAATGATTGGATTCCTTGTGGATATTACCTCCACCGCTGGGCGGGAGTTACTCTCAAGGCAACGGTTATTTCGGACCACCGCACGGGTCCAATAGCGTGCGCATGGAATCGATACCGCACTCAGAAACGCTTCCGTATTCTGAGTGCTCCAAGGATTCAATCAACACCAATCGTTTGCTCACTCTCACACTCGCTCCCGTTCTATCTCCCTTCCGGCAGTTCCGATGTTGTGTAAAGCCGATTGATTCAAGGCTCCAGACGGGCAAACCGAATGACTTTGCGTCTGCGTGATCACCAGCGCAAGTCGTCCGTAAAACGCTAGAACCTGATCATCTAGAAATAGGACGCTTAGCGCAAATAATCCCAACCCTATCTGGTCTATGTCTCTCCCGTGCAGCGGAGAGCTAACTGCCCAATTGACAATGTTCTGAAACGAACGTTTACATTTACAACAAAACTGCACGAATCTCGTCGAAACTGCTCGTACCATGCCGTGCCGAAGCGGTGAAAATCTTCTTTTCCTCTACCATCCTGTGACGCATTGTGCTTAAGTCGATCCGGAGGAATCTTCCACACGGGTTTTAAATGCGTAAACCTCAACTGAACACGACAAAAACTAATGTATTTTGTGTAATAAAATGTTAGAAAATCTCCGACAAAAAATGTCACAAAACAAATTGCATGAGAAAACTGCATGAAAGCAAGCGTTTCGTTGGTTTAAATTTCCTTAAACTGCCCGCTGTTTAAGGAACGTTAAAGGTAAAAATGGTAGTTAGGTGGAGAAGAAACAGTTCTCCAAACACCCGAGGATGCTACACTGTGCCCGGGTGTGGCACGGGCATGTGTTGAGAAACAGCTTCATCTCACATTACTTCCAATGGCATACCAGCGCCGTGTACGCGAGCCTGCGTTAGCTTTACTGCTCCTTTATCAAAGCCCCTTCTCCAGCAAAAGTTTCCCGGCTGCGAAGATGATACGAATGTGGTGGGAATAGTAAAAAAAAAAAACGCTCACACAAAGGAGCAGGCTGCGTAATTAGAGACCGTGGACCATGAAGTACCACGAAAATTAGATGAAAAACAAAAAATGTATACAACAGAAGTGAAGGAGCGGAATTAGCCGAACCGGAACCGGCTGGGCTTATGGGGAACGGTTTTTTTTTTGGGAAATGCAGACACACACACACACACACACACACACACAAACACGGTGAACCCCAAGGAGGATCGTCTCGTGGAAGAAGGTGCCTGATCAGTGCCGCGCCGTTGGTCCTGCCGAACGCAAGCGCGTATTTGCCAGGTGTACTCCATTCTTTTCTGTGTCGCGCGTGTGTGTGTGTGTTTTTTTTTTCTTTTCAACTCGCAAACTCGACACCTCGGAACTGGCGACAAAAAAAAAAAAACGAGCGCGCACCTGTGAAAGCGCCAGGAAAAAAGTGTCAAATTAATGTTGCTCTCTTTGGTTTTACGTTGACGCGGCCTCATTTTGATGTCGATTATCGCTTATCAGCGCGTTTCGTTCGAGGATCGATCGAAAATAGCCGGATAGCAGCTCTAGCAGCAGGTAAGCTCGAATTACAGCGCCACCTATCGGAACACCTTGGGCTAGTGGAGGCGAGTAGTGAATGAATTGGACGGTCCCTGTACTTACCCTTCTATTAGCGAGACGCAACAAATTGTGCTTCCTCTGTGCGAGGGAAAATAGTGCGTTAGCAAATATCTTCGAAACCGAACACCTCCTGGGACCTGGGAGCCGAGTTCCTTTAGAAGGGGTGCTGGTGTATGCACATTTTTCCAATTGCAACCATTGCTCAGCAACTTTCCGTTCTTCTGCTTGGGTGTGTAGATATATCTTGGGGGGTTTTTTTTTAATTGGTAAAGAACACCTCGTATGATAGGGATGAGCTTAAAACAGAGTGCTACAGCGTTCGGCTGACGCATGTAATACCGCACCTGACGGTGTAGTAGAACAGTTCGCCATTTTACTATTTATTGAAGAACTTCTTTTTGGGGTTTTAATATCCACCCACTGCACTTCTTCGGAGCTGGCCTTCCATTCCTGTGTAGCTTCCCTTCCTGGAGCTACCGTGACGCATTTTGATGCGATGAGCGTATGAGCAGACAGCGAAAGAGAGCGAGCTAAAAAGAGAGAGACAGAGAGTGCGAGATACCGGAAAGGGACCGTGAGATCGAGGCCGCTCGATGGGCAACAGAGTGAGATGGCGCTGGTAGATGGCCCTGAATTTTTGCAAAATAAACCCACCCGCCGCTCCGGGCCGCTTTTAAAAGTGGAACGCACGAAGAGCGACAAAGCAGGGTGGGGGGGGGGGCGAAGTTGGAAGGGGTTGGTGTGGTGGGGGTCTAGATTTCAATTTCCCTTGATCATGACCTTTCCGCAATGGTCAATCAATTACGATTGGCACCGAACGGGCTCGAGAGTGTCGCGCCCGAACCAAACGTGGTACGTATATGCGGCGACTCCATATGTAGGACACCCACTGCTCTGCAAAGGGGGAGTCCCCAGCAAATTTGTCACATGGTGGTGAGGTGGTAGGGGTAGGAGGGGGAGAGGGGCATATTTAGGGGCCAGATGATGTGATGTGCTTCCGCGAACAGACCGTGCACCAGCAGTGGGTACGTTGGGTCACCGGTCCCAACACCATTCCACCGTTCCGGAGCAGTGGTGGCGTCCTTCGACACCAGCGGTTCCTCTGCTGACGCACGAAAGGTGTTAGCTTACGAGTGCGCCCGGCGTTATGTACGGTTCCGTGATGCGTCAGCGGATTAGCCGGCGCGAGGACAACCCTCACCGAGTTTGCCCAAAAACCCGATTTTCCACACCGAACAGCACTTTGGGCGTCCTGCACATGATGCGGATCGGGTTGCAATTGCGCAATCGGACCCGCATTCGCCGGTTCCAGGAACGGATAGCATCCACAGGATAACCGACCAAGATACAGCGTGTTCGTGTTGCTTACCGCCCTAGCAACAGGGGAGCCGAAAATCGCTCGCACAGACTAAAGTACACAAACGGAGGAAGAAGAGAACAACGCCATCGCGCGGATATGTCTTCCAGGAGTCCGAGCCAGCACTTTTGACGTCAGCGTATCGTGTGTCATGCTTCCTGCTCTGGTTACGTTACGTGTGGACGGGTGGCGGACACTCCCCTACACACTACGTCCGCTTCATAGCTTGCCCTATCTGCGTGAAGCGTGACGCACCGAGATGTGGTCGATGATGCTCTAAGCACCAAACGCACTTTAATGCAAGCATTGAGATTGAGATAATAATTGAGACCCAAACTCCAAGATTTAGACGTCGAAACAACCGCTGGGGGCCGAGATTAGACGGTGGGCAACGATCCGTGTCGTTATTCCAAACATTAACGCACCCCTGCGAGCTTAGCTGGAACCGAATGGAGGGTTAAGAATTAACACCCCGGAATGCATTTTAAAGTGCGTACGTACGGGTAAAGAGATAGAGCCCAACAAAATCAGAACCTCCCCAGATGACTCGCCAGTTCATTAGAAGTTTCTCTTTCGTTGATTGTGGCCAGTGGAAAAGGGGGAAACCCCCGGTGCACTCAATCGTAGCGTGATGCGAAAACCGTGACGTTCTAACGCAACCTGTATTGTCAATTTTGTAACCCATCGGCCGGAGTTCCACGATCCACCAGCCAAATGCTGTCTTAAGATACAACATATCCTAATAACTGTCTGAACGGGTCTAGCTACACAATATATCGATATAGGATGATTATTTTTTTGTGTAATCAGATGTAGAGAACACATTCTTTTTTGTTATATAAATTAAAACTATCAATATCAAAATTATGTTCAGGATCACTGTTCGTTTCATTTTCTTGGTTATATAATATTCCATCACTCAAAAAGACGCACATGCGTCGTTCTTTTTGTTGGATTTTTACTCTTCGTTCTGCATGTCATTTGTTCGCTCGTTCGGCAACTAAGTGAAGCTTTACACCACCGATCCTCGATCGACACTAGGAAGAAGGCTCATATGCATAAGCAATAATAAAAAGATTCACTGTTCAATCGTGTAAATCTGAGTCGTTCTAGCACCACACCTCTAGGTAATGATGGGAAGCAATAACAGCTGTATAATTTTTTTCATCGGGTGTCTAATAATTACTTCCATGCGGTATCCTCAGGGATGCCTTGAAGCGAGCCGGCGTTATCTGTTAGGCTTCCTCACAGACATCTGTTAACGAATTGACTGTTGGGAACGCCTATCGATGTGTGAGTGTGTCGTTCTTATCACCCAGCTTCGGTTGCCCGTCGGTTGGTGTTCGGATAGTATCGGATAGTGTCATCGACATATCTGCTTACATGCGGCAAGACACTCGTCAACGCTTTTCGCCCACCTGCACCCGAGCAGCTGTTCGCAACCAATTTGGACAATTGTGTGGGGGTTCAAAGTTTCTTTCTTTTTAATTTTTGGTTTTTTTTCGCCATTTCCTCTGCGGCTGCTTTGCTCTGTCCATCAGCTACAGTAGAATGCCGAAGATCTCTTCGCCCATAGAGCGAACTGGTTCGGCCGGTGGAGACAGGCTAAAAAACCTTGTTACCATACCCCCCCCCCAACAGCTCTCCCACTCAGCAATCTCCGCCGTGTGTGCTACACGCATCTTAGCTAACCTTCAATAATGCCAGTTGCGGAAGAAACGCGCAAGGAAGAAGAAATCAACCCGACACTGGACGCGATTAGAAGATCGGAATGGTGATTGTGACTGTGGAAGTGTACGCTTTGTCTCTGGTGTTGCCTCCTGCAGAAACCTTGCGAAATAGCATTCACTCCACAGGAAGTAGTGTGTGGAGTCACACATCTGTGACAATTATTATTGCTACCTGTGCTTTGGGGTCCAGCAATACTATCAGTTAGTGTTGGGCAAGATGAAGGAAATAGCGGTGTCGGATCGCTCCAGGAATAAGCGTAGCACTCAACATATTAAAATATTTAACCTGTTTTGCACCATCAAAATTTCAATTGAGAAAATACAACAGTGAATATTCTCCAAAGCGCTACTTATCGGTGCTTTGATTCACCTTCACAATTTTTAGTTGATTGCTACGGACAGAATGATAAAGCACGTATCGATTGTTCACAAAAAAAAGCAACAGAAAGAAGAGATCCAACAGCAATCAGGACTTTAGTACACTTTCAGTAAAAAGGTCAAAATGCTTTAGGAAATTTTGTCAGACGAAGTAAGATGGAGAACTATGACAACCAAAAAGATAATGCCCCTAGTTATATTTTTTACCCAATGCATTAACAGTATCCGATCCGAACGTCGTCCCGAAAATTCTCAATAGGCAAATTCTTAAGAAAATTAAGTCCGCTAGTCGGAAACCAACAAATAACGCTAGAACTGCCAAACGTAATAGTGCTTGCCTTGTAAACGAAACGAAAAAGTTAGTTTATTTATTTATTTTGCAATTTTATTTATTTTTATTGCAACATTTATATTGCACCTTTACCTTTAAAGGTTTGTTTTGGAGACTGTTAGTATAGAATCGACAAGTAAAAGTTTATCAATAACTACGGTAGACTGTTTAACCTAAAAATGTGATGGTTAGAGAGAGCCATTTGAAAGGACAATTGTGGTAGTGTTAAATCAGCCAGAGCAAATTCGAACGCTCAAAAAATACAAGGAAAGAACGTCGGCCGAATACCAAATAGTTATCTACCTCAGCGAAAGGCCCATTTCTTCTGATTTGCATTGTGTAGCACGTTCGTACCGAGTCCATCATTTCGAGTATCGGTGCTGCTCTGGAGTAATCCGGGGCCGACCGGAGTAGTCAGAACTTGAGCGGAACAACCGGAATCGGATCCAACATCCTATCGGAGTCGGAGCGGATTCGTGAATTCACTCCGAAGTTCCCATCACTACTATCGGTCTTATCTCAGATATTGTTTGTGCTCGTGTGCGAGGGTACGTAGATAGCTGTTCCGGGGTATGGGACGCACACTGGCTGTGACGCAGTCAGCCGGTGTCATTACTTGGACGAACCCATCAGCCGGTCTGAGTAAACCGGTCGCAAGCTCCACGGGTGCCAAAAAGGCTAAGCAGAAGCGAAATGCTCCCCCTCCCCCCGTCCTCTCCCGTTCCCAATAAAAAAAAGCACTCTACAGACACACCTCCACAGCCTGTCGTCCGCAGGTGTACACCTCCCATGTACCATCCGATACCATGACCTTCCAACGCGTGCGTGCGTGAGTGGTGCGTCGGGTATTCGCTCAGGTTTTTGCCGCGAGACCCGTCGAACTGTCTGCGCCAACCCAAAAACCCCGACAGCTGACGGTAAACCTGAGCAAGGATCGTTCGGCAGACTGCAATACCAGATTACCGCCAAAAAAAATAAAACCGCCCCCCCGAACGTCCGTCCCACCCACGGCAACCCACGGCAGTGTGTGTAGGGGTGGTAAACCGGTTTGTAAGCGCAAAATTTATTCTAATTCATCGAGCGTTTTCCTGCGAATCACCGATCAATCAATTTTCGGTGCTTGGATTGTTATATAACACCTACCGTGGACGACCGGCGACCGGTCCGGTACCCTTGACAATGACTGCCAAACCGGTGCGCTGGGTGGGTGGGTGACAGTGAGGAGGGAGGTGGATGGTAGTGTCCCGGCAGCACTACCCCTAGTCCTTGCGGGCAGCTGAACCACGCGCTGAGTGTGAGCCACCGAGCCACCGAAAGACATTCGGGAGTGCACAGGACGAACAGCGGATAACGAAGACGAAACCAATTACTGTTGTGTCAGAATCACACCAAATCCCCTCCGGCACTGCTGCCCCAGGGGTGGGCAGCTCTAGCCAGGATAGCCAGGTTGGCGTAATGAAATCTGTCATAAATGACAGATGGTCCGCGAACCGTTCCTAACAGACCGGCCAGCCAATTAAGAGCCAATAAAACCCAAAGCAGAACAGTCTCATTATCTTCCCTTTCTGACGTAAGCCGTAAGCCGGCTGCCAGAGGCGATGGGCAAAAATCTACCAGCAGTTCGACACGAATGTCCCAAGAACGCCTCCAGTGGGTAACTGTTGATGGTTCTTCTGTTGTTTTTTTTTTGTCGTTTTCTTGCTGTAGAACGCTCAGCTAGGCTAAACCCCGTAGCCCCCGAACACTTTCACATCGGGGATCGAGAAAGTGGATCCTCTACCCCATCCTACACCGTCTCCTCTTCTCATCTGTTTGCACCAGAAGAGGTTCGCATCAGTATTCCAGTTTTATGGCTGTGCCTTCTCCATGCAATGCCTACTTGGGGCAAGAATTCGCTATAACGAGTTGTTCTGCCGGTGGGCATAAGAAATGAAAGACCGTTCCCCTGCTGTTGGGCAGAGGTTTATCGCTGTTACTGTTTTATTTTTATAGGTTTTTTTTTTGCGACAAACTGTTACCTCGTTGAGGGGGTTTATTTATTTTTTGCTTTTTAATTTTTATTGCACCACCGATCTACGATTACCTTTCCCTTCGAGAACGTTCTTATAAATCAGTGATCGTTCCGTCATACAACGTTCGGCGCAGTTTACGGTCCGGCAACTAACGGTAAACGGGACGGATCCGTTTGGATGTTCAACACCCTCGTAGGATGGACAGCTTCACGGCACGACCGGGCCGTTTGGACACACGGTAAAAGTGTACAGGAAACCGTTCGGATCGTTTGCCGTTTTTTTTTTTATCGTTCACCGTTGGCTTAGCTGCCGCTTTCGTACGTAAATGAGAAATTACGCTTCGTTTTTTGCTGTTCTCGCGAATTCCAGGGGTGAGCAAACACGCAAGCGTACCCGTCCAACTACACGGAATATTTGGATTTGTATCGCCAAAGGGTTTGAAGATCATCTGTCAAATCTGTCAGCTTGACAGATTTTAGTCAACCGGGGAAAAAACACTTTTTCTCACTAAGTTTACATAAAGATTCTAGACTCAAAGACTCTATTTTGGCTTGCGCATAAATGGATTCCTCTAAGAAATGTTGTATAGAACATTATTAAATGACAGTGAATTCCTCCGACAATACTTTTTGAGCAGTGGTGGATTTAACCCAAACGGAATAATAAGTTGGAGCTCAACACCACTGGCATACCAGAAAATGATGAAAACATGAGGAGGGTACATGTACAAACTTCGACGATCCTTAAGAATATTCCGAAAATGGAGTTTCTAACATTCTGCTTTACTTGATGGGCTCAGGGCTCCCGAGCGTTAGATCCGCCCTTCTAATACGATCCAAGTTAGACAGAAAATTCCCTCGTCTAAAAAAACGTCCAAATAGCAGAAGAATTTACTTATTAAAAACAAATCTAAACCCCATATAACTTGCAAGATGCTTTTTAAATATGGACCCAAAATTCGTGCTAAAATCAAACGTTTGGGCAATTTTCTTCTTATTCAATTAAAATATCTTTAGTAAAAAAAAAATATTGAAGAAAGTCCTAAACCGAAAGGCTTCCACTCATAAGATTGAATACTATTTCCCTACATTGTGCCGACCACTGGCTAATGCGCGGTGTATTAAAACATATTCTGCACACGATCTCTTTCGTTCGCTTTCTTCGCGCCGTTCTGCCCGGGACGTCGGCAAAGGGAATCGGCTCGAGAATGGCATTTCCACCGCGCTGCTCTGCACTCACTTTCTCTGCTCTACTCTCTTGCTTTCATCCGTGCGCCCCATTCTGCCGGTCAGAACTATTTACGTTCGTGTTGTGTTTTCTATCTTTTGCTCTTTCTTTCTCTCTCGCCATCTCTCTCTCTCTCTCTTTGTTTCTATCTCTTTCTTTTATGTTTTTTTTAAATCTTTCTTCATTTTTGACAAACTGTTTAAATTTTCTTTTGCTTCCTTATTTCTATCCTGCTACAAGTTTTGTATTTCCGTTTTCCTCCTTTTGATGTTTTTCTATACGTTTTAGTTTTTTTCTTTTTTCTCTATTAGTTTTCTTGTATTTTAATTCATTTCTAAATGAAGTTCTGTTTTCATGTCTTTGTTTTACTTACTTCATACTTTCTTCCATGTTTTGCTTCCAACTCTATTCATCGTGGCTCCTTCGTCTTACCCGTTTTCACTGCCTTACCCTTTCCGATCCCTCCGCGTTCGCTTTCATCTTTTACCTCTCTTTTTTCGATCGCTTTTCTTTCTCATTGTTACTCTCTCTCTCTCTTTCGGGCGCGAGCGCGCTCCTCCGGTCCATCTTTTCCAACTTCCCGACGGGTGGGTGATGCTTTCTCCTACACATTCTTCACCCCACCACAATGCCGCTCCCCAGGACCTACTTTGGATGGGGCAATCGCGTACCCCGCAACCCGGTCCGTTCCCAAATGCATACACACGGTCCCGCACGACAATGATTCGCGTGCGGCAAAACGAAGGGAAAAACGATTTTTATTCGCCTTGCCTTCTTTCTTTTTCGCACTTCGTGAAAGTGGTTTTCTGGAATGCAATGATCCAATTCCCCGCATGGCGGTTTTTTGTTTCACTTCTTCCTCGCGTCCGCGTTCGCTGCCCATGTATCAATAATCTTGTAATAAAAATGCCTAAAATGTGGTACCGTTCTTTTCTTCGCTTCCCCCCACCGGCCGCCCATCCAGCCTTCCCACCCTTCCGAGTGTACCGTTTTTTTTTTTTTTGTTGTGCCGCGCATGCAAAACCAACTGCAAACCGGCCATTTTTGTTTACTCTATTTGTTTAGCCACTTTTTTGCTGGTTGCACATACAACTGTAGCAGCGCTTTATTTCTCCATCTTGGTGCAAAAGAAAGCGAGAATAAGTTTGGTTGTTGCTGTGGCAAACAAAAACCGGCCATTCCCTTACATAACGCAAAAGGGGTCTCGCAAAACGGAAAGACTTTCAATGCTTGCGGAGGTGATAAATTTATGCCATTTGGGAACTGCATCTTAATGGGAGTGGGGAGTTCGTGAGCAAGATAAGAGAGTTTGTTGTTTGGGTATGGTCCGCCGGAAGCGGCCATCTTCCCCATGACTCCTAGCCTTTTACTCCATTCTATCTCCACAGGGAGTACTCAGTGCGATGCACAAAAACTCGCCCGGGAATTGGTTTTTTGATATTGAAAATTGATGGCCTTAATTTAGGCTGCAACTCTGCACCGGCAGTAGAGTGCATCCAGCCATTCACCGTTCCATCCGGGATACATGGAATACAAATGTATTTATGTATGTATATATCCGCCCGTTGCGTAAGAAATGGCGGTCAATAAGTTTGACCATCGGTTTGCATCTGGTGACCGTGTGCCGTTTCGTAGTTGGCGTCGAAACTTCGCGTCCACGTGGGGACACAGGACGGGCAGTGCGACTGTTAATAGGGTCAGCGAAATGCTCTAAATTGCTCATTGCCGGCCAGTTAGTCGATTCGTCCTGCGCGGTCCTGTTCGCGGTCACAGCGAATTGAGCCCAATAAATTGTGCGCGTAGTTCGTAGTATCGAAATTGGACGGGTGGGCTTTTGCTCCGACCGGACCAAACCGTCCGGCAACTGTATGCGGGACTGGGGGTTTTTTTTACGAACAACAACAAAAACACACACGCACACACTCGTGCTTTTTATCGTATTTCATTTCGGCCCACCGACCGGTATCCTCATGTTGCGAATTCTCACTTCATTCCAATCCCGTTAAGCGATCCCGGGGGCATAGAATTTGTTCTCCAAGTTTTCTGGATCTCATACACACACACACACGAAAATCCCCCAATCTCTGAATCTCCTTCGCCCAACATCATCTACCCTTCCGTAGCTTGGGAAAAGGTTGTAGACCTTAAATTTTGGACACGAACCTGGCAGAATGCGTGGACGTTCTACCCCTTCCAGATACGCCATGATTCGACGAATATAATTGGCAATGACTTGGGAAGATTGGGAAAACGGCTAACCTAACCAGCTGTCTTGGAACCAGCGCTCTTCCCACAGACCCGGTATCGCCGGGATCGGAACTGTCTAGAACTAGTGAACTGGTTCAACGTGAGGTACGCACCGGAAAGGGGTTAGAACACTCGAGACTCCCCTTTCCAGCTTCGAAAGACATGCGAATCGAAATGTCGAGAGCGAATCAGAGATCAATCGAAGAAACCCAAACCTTCTGCGTTGGCGACTGACGAAGCTTGATGATGGATCGCTAGAACTTTAGCACATGGCTTTGGAAGAGGTCTTACGTGACCGACGTCAACGTTTGTTCCAAAACCACCTCGAACAGCTGTGGTGAGGTAAGCTCGTCCGATCCCGATAAGGTATTGTTAATTCCACCTTCGCGAGGAAGTGTGCAATGGGTAGGAGAAACAAGAATGCCTACCATGTGCTCGAAGAAGAACTTTGCCGAGACTGTTTGGGGACAGTGTTCTGACGTGCGAGAGATTCGGATCTCTTCCAGTTTTTTGTCTACTGACGCAAAACTCGATCTCTTATCTCACCCTGTCCATATTCGTAACGTGCCAAACTGTCACGAATGACACCTACGGGCTTTTGTCGGTGACAATCATGATATGACACCCGGATATACATCTCAGCGCAGCTTAAGACCCTAGTGGGGTCTGCGTACCTGTCGATCATGTCCTGGCTGTGCTCCAGTGTGGAACAGAAATGCAATTTCTGGCAAAAGGGAGCAACGCAAATCCTTGAACGGAGCATCCAGGTCAAAGCATGCGGCAGGGCGTTACATAAAAGCGAAACTTCGTTCCAGCGCTGCTGGAGGAGTGACGCCATCGCGATACAATTTTACTGATCCAGCATTCCGCAAGATCCCCGCAAGCAACAGAAAATTGGCGAGGAATTTCGAGGGAATTTCAAAACAACAATAACCAAAACAAAACAAAAAAAAGGAAAGGACTCACCGGTTACAAGTTTGGGAAAGCGGTGACAGCCCAAAATTGAAATCCTTCGGCACAACGCACAATGGGTTAGAAAGAAAAGCACCTTGAGCGGTCGAGTGCACTGTTGTTTGGTGGCAGTAACTTCAAAACCCCTAACTTTAAGACGTGCGAGTGGAGAGGCAACAAAATGGCAAATTGGCGAACTCAGATTGCTCAAACTGATGGATAGCACATATAATATATTACTGGCAAGCAGAAGAAGAAGAAGGAACTGAAGCAATCACCAACCGCATGTAAATAACAGTAAACACAAAATGATATATCTTTTGCGGGGCGATAAACAAATGCAATCCGCCATGACAGTTTCGGGGCCTGGGCCGAATGAAAGTTGTTTGTTGGCGTGATGTCCCCTGCGGGGTCACAGATCGAGAGCAAACGATAGACCTCATGGTGGAGAAGTCAACAACTCCATGGTGCGAAGGAATTGTTCAGGCTTTTTGGCCAGTGTTGGGCTTTGGAACGGTTTACAGTTGGCAGAAAGTGTTCTGACGTTCCAGAGTCCGTCCCAGCATACTCTCAGAGAGAGAGAGAAGAGAGAGAGAGAAAAAGAACTACAGAGATCCCAAAGAACGACACGCAGCCAGATGGGAAGTTCTCGCAACAGCTTTCAATTGCGTCTCTTTACCGTTTTGCCCTGGTCACCTTTTTCCGGGCTTTGCAGCCGCAGTACCCCCTTCGGGGGGCAATGGACTATAACCGTAAATCACAGCTTACCGGTATTTTTTTCCCCCCTTCCCTTTGCCTTTTCCGCACCATCGTTCCGCACCCTGCCGAGGGGGGGCCGCGGCTTACGGGGAAGGTGTTCGTTCGGTTTTGTTTTGGATGGTTGTTGTTTTGCCGCTCAAAAAGTGCGCAGAAACGGAAGGCACGTGCGAAGGCAAGTCAAAACAATAAAAGTGCTCGCTGGTCGGGTCGAAACGTGTGCACATCTTCCAAACCAAAACACTCCGTCCACGACAATCACGTTGTGGCCCGGTTTTTGGTTTTCCTCGGACGGTCTTTTTAACGGTCCCGAAGGAAGGGGAAACACTGGAAGGTAGATCCACCGATCCAGAGCTTCTACCCCAGGCTCCTAACTCCCCCCCCTCCCCCCTCCCACACCCTGGGGTGCCACGTTTGTTTTGACTTGCGTGTGTGGCCCACGTGGCGTGCACGTCCACAAGAATTCTGTCTATTTTGTTTTGGTCCAATGTTTCTGGCTTCCCAGGCAAACAAAACCAAAACAAAAAAAATGCACAAAGCGAAAAAAATGGCGCGCCGGTCTTCCGAGTGGCGTGATAATATCGTAACCAACAGCCAATAAATAAAAAAGGGAAGTAGTGCTGCGCTTGGAGAATGGAAAGAGGAACCGTATGAGCGAGGTAGGAAACTGAATAGAAGAAGAAAGAGCGAGCGAGAGAGGGGGAGAGAAAGAGAGAAAGAGGAATGCTGTGCGGGGAGAGGCATCCGTTGCTCTATCTGCTTCTCAAGCCAACCTGAACGGTTCGAAATTGGGGCACTTTCTAGATTTACGTAACAGCACGTGATGCCCTTCACGTTGACAGGGCAGGGCAGGATCGTAGAAGAACACACGAGCTATACCTTAACGGTGCCTGTTATAGCAGCGGCAACGTGCTCGCAATCGAATTTACTAATGCGATTGGTCACGCTGTCAACTGTCACCTGTCAACTGTCATTCGTGAGGAGTAACCGAGTGCAAGTGACGTACTTATGCGCGCTGTTTATACTTGTTGGTAGTTCATTCTGCGCGATATGTTTCCGATTAGCCTCGCTGAAGTAAACGCCGAGAATACGTTCTACCGCCCATTGCACTAATGTGTGTACATAATCTCTGTCATTGCTTCAATGCACACGATTTCACAACATTAGAAATCGGTATCCAGCCGTATGCCCTGACTTTTCATCTCCAGTGCACCCTATCCTGCGATCCCCCGAGTGGGATAGCCCCCTTTTTCAACCAACGGTTTGGTGAAAGTGAACATTTTCCGTTGACGCCGATGGCAGGTATAGTAGCAGCAGGGTTCGGCCGTAATGCGAAGCACCTGGAAGGAAAACCATACCTCCCAATTAAGGCCGGCTGCGGGCTGCGCAAAAATACGCGATGTGGTCTAGTTCACGCTGTTGTTTTGGTTTTGGTTTCTATATAAATCCGTGCAGATATCGCTAGAAACACTGTGTGTGTTTTTTTTTTGTTCCTCTCAATGTTTGCTGTTTATATTTCATACGTTGCTGGGGGGCGGTTGCCTGTATCGCAATGACCGGCCGTCAAGGCGGTCACTAGTGTTCGGTACCCCGCAGGGGTTATCCAGCACAGCGCACAAACTGGAACGTGAACCGGGAAAATACGCAAAAACCGTTCGTGGTAGCACGGCGCACAATGCGCGGGCATGGGACGGTTGCAGTGGCGCCACCACATCTCTTCGTGAAACCGTTACGCGAAATTCCGTGCCCGAAAGCCGTCCAGCCGTCAATCTGCTCAAATCTGGCGCGACAGGATCTCCACGGTTTGGGTTTTTTTTTTTTTGGTGTGGCGTTGGGGTCTTTGCAGAAACCATGCCCAACCCTTACCTCGGGGGACGTGAATGCGCAGTTTTGTGGTTTTGCAGGGTTGGACCTCCACGCCCCTTCACGGTATGCGGCGAGCACCCGAAATTCAAAACCTCCATCCCCCTTCCAACGGGTATGCCGAGAAGTCACCGACTCCAACCGGGTGCGCTCCGAGGCAAACGGGCTGCACCGATGAACCGTTAGATCCGCGAAGTTGCTGCAAATCGTCAACGTAACTGTAGTGCTCTGACATGAATATCTTGGGGGCATACTGATAAACAGACTACTCCAATAGAAGCAAAAACAAAAACAACACAAATGGCAGCCATGTAGCGCGAGGAGCGTTACAGCTACTTTTGACAGTTGAAAGATTTCAGATGTACTGAAGGATGAAGGACTTGCTAGTAATTTTTGGCATATATTTGTCGGTGGGGAAGAGAGATGGAAGGCGATCGTGACACATGTCAGCGGAATGGGCCGACCGATTGCATCAGATCGAGTCGAGAAAGCGCAACACGGTGCCCTCTCCCTCCTACCCTCGACCTCGAACCGGGAGAAAAGAAATTAACCCGTGGCGGTCATCACCTACACCCGTTGCGATGGTAAACGAGTTCACCAAAACAAACGCTAGGAATAGACACAGGAAGCGGTCGCAAGTGGGGAAGGTGAATCGATTAGAAAGAGGGGTGACACTGTTATTTTTTTTTGGGCGGGAAAGAAAAACTAAGATGGCGGACGCGGAGGGAACGGGGGAGATGAAATAGATTGAAGAGAGGAAGAAGAAAAAGACAGAAGAAGAAGGCAAGATCAAAACAAACCGAAAAGTGTAGATCGATAGCGAAGTGACAGATAGCAGATAAAGAGAGAGAGAGAGAGAAACAGCATCAACAGCAAAAGCATAAATTGCCGTTGCAGCGCGATCACATTATAGCTACACTATATATTCCATTCCGAAAAACAAAATAAAAACAAAAAATCACACACACAAACACAAACACATACATATATAGAGATATAAACTACTGGAGTTGTTTACTCGGTGGAGACGGCGACCTCAGTCACGTGATTGTTGGTTGGGAAATTTTTTGGAAGGAATTCGAAAGATTCCGTAACCGTTACCTGGACCATTGACCCTGTGCCCGTTGGCTTCTCGTTCCCCCCCCCCCCCCCGGTACCGCTAGCTTCCCCTCACCCACAACAACAAAAAAACACCTCTCTTGCGTTTATTTTCTTCGGAACGGTTTGGATGTAAACAATTCCCAGATCGACGAAGTCTTGGCGGATGTGTTGGAAGCCCAGTGTGGGCAATCTGCAATCGTTTCGATGCGACCAGATCTTCGAGATCCGACCGTTTGGAGCATGGCTCATGGTACGTCACGTGCAGCTCGAGTAGCGCACTCCAATTGCGTTGTGCCAGGGGGAGAAGAAAGCAACAAAAAAAAACAAGGGTACAAACATGGCGCCAATATATTGGGTGACGCTCGCAGGTTTCGCCCCATCGTGCGTCGGATATTACTGACCCTGAGCCTGCGAAGAAAGTCCAACCGTGGAAGTCGAGGCGCGCGCGCGCGCGCGCGGTGTCGGAGGAATAGCGCAAACCGCGCGCACGCGTGTGTGGTTGACACTAACATTGAACTTGACACCGCGCGTGGTTCGCACGGTGGTTCGCGGTGCGTAGTATGCGTAGCGGTGCGCACTGCATAAACGCGTGCACACGTTCCTTTCAACCTGGTGCTCGTCTCCACTTTCGTTTCGGGCGTTCGTACCCGTCCCGGACCCGTTTTCTAGCGTATTCTCGACCATTCTTCCAGATTCCAAGATTTACTCTTCGGTTTTTTTTTTGGAGGTGAGGTGAGAGCTTTCGCTTGTCCGTGTTGTTGTTTTCTTTCTCCCGTTGCGAAATACCTGTATGCATACGGCAAACATGGCGAACGAGGCGGAACGTTTGAGAAGGAGAGAGAGAGAGAGAGATAGAGAGAGCGAGAGAGATGAGCACCTGGTAGAACTTGGCAGAAAAGATGGTTTTCACCAGTGCAAAGCAAAAGTACCGTAATAAGCTCTGCGTCGGTCAGATTCGGATGCGTCACTAATATGAAGTTTTTCGCCAGTTTGGCAACTCGCTTGAATTTGGGTAAGCGATTGTGGTGCGCAGATAAGACGTGCAGCGAAGTGGTAAACACATTAATCACTAGCGGTTGTTGAGGTATTTTTCGTTTTTGCAGAAGTATGACCATCAGATTAAGTTTCTATCGATATGGAAACAAAAAACAAAAACACTTGAGAAAGAATGATCCATATCGGGAGGTTTTCCTTTCTCTCTTTCGAGCGCCATTATGTTCTCACCGCAATCCAGGAATCTGGCCAACAAGAACCTCCCGTTGCGGGAACCGTTCCCGAACCGTTTCGCTTGGAAAGCTGCCCCGGAGGAGGCAATTGAACGTGGCACGTTCGAAAGAGTCGTCCAAAAATGGGGAAGTTTTGCTTTCATCATTGTGTGGTCTGTTGTTTTGTTATTTTTTTTATTTTTGCGCACCAGAATGGAAATGGTGTGATTTTATTTGGCAGCTCGTGGAGCAACGTCCCGTGGAGCGCCCCGTTCAATCATTACGGGCTCCAGCGGGACTAGAGGGGCTCTTGAACTTAACTGGCTCCAGAAGTAGGTTATTGCGTTCTGGACGGTTTTGTATTCGTTCTTTTACCTTCGTTTCCCGAGCACGCGAGAACGAGTCGCGCTGGGGAAGTTTGAAGCGCGCTGCATACTTCATGAATGTCGCATCTTTGGGGTGGTGGTTGTTGCAAATTGCACAAGGGATGCGAAAGAGA